>JAGFPH010004750.1:19580-36773 GCA_018207615.1 Philaenus spumarius
GCAAAGCAAAGCCGTGGCCGCAAGGTCGAGGTGCAAACTCGCAAAGCAAAGCCGTGGCCGCAAGGTCGAGGTGCAAACTCGCAAAGCGAGTTTTACCGATGCGAGCGGTACGAAACAGCGTGTGAGCCGGTGCTGGAGGCTAAGGTGGAATCAAATTCTACTAATATTTTACCTACACGTAGGCAGCTATTCAGAGCCTTCGTGAGTAGACCGATTTCCCAAATTGTTGAAATCTTAAAACAAATAAATACAATTTTGGAAATTCGCTCAACTTTCGTCAGCGGTTCATCTGCGTGACCGAACTGTTTGTAAAACTGGTACCTGAAATAAACTGTTAGATTTTATATCGAATTAATATTTTACCATTTTATTTGTGTTTTACTCCATCTGTAATCAAATATCCAAAGATAATAAATACGTTTAATTTCTTCCAATTAAACTTTACAAACGTCTAAGGAAATACTAATACTAGTGTTAAGTTTACACACTGCACTGGTAAATTCAAAACAACACAACTTGTCAGAATAATACTGTTTAAACGGAAGCGTGATTCCTCATTTACTTTGTATACGAATTTAAATATTTGAACTCTGCGAAATTTATTTGTGTATAAAGTACTCAGCCGATTTTTCAAACGATGTGGAAACACGGTGTGACTGACAAAATCTACGACTAAATGTATGTCACTGGAAGTATAAACACAAATCTAATTAATAGACACTTGGATTGTTTTGTATTTCTAGATCTTAAATATCATGATGAACTGACGACAGAATATATTCTTGTAAAACAGAAAATAAATATAATTACTCATTGAACAGTTTTTCATTTAAAGAGGTTACAAAATATACAAAAACAAATAAAATAAACGGTACCAGGAACTGGCACATACTTCCTCACAAATACATTTAAATTACTAAACAGATTCACTGTGACTTGTAGGGTGGGGTAGGAGAGTTTTTTTTTATTAAAGTTGGAGATTAACTAATAAATATTATTATTATTACTATCTAGAGAGAAAAATATTCGATCGATTTCGAAAAAATTTGCACCAAACACGTCAATTAGGTCTTCATAGATGAACGTAAAATGGTTATGTTATTTTTTTTTTAAACAACCCGCTTTATGGCCAAAAATCCCCCAAAAACAGTTATTATTATTAGCTAAACGAGAATTTTTAGAAAGATGCGGGTTTCTGTAAATGGTAGGGCACATTAAAGGCTACAAAAAAGCCAAATTTTATCAAAATCGTTAGAGCCGTTTTTTAATAAAAAAATAATAACTGATTTTTTGGGGGTTTTTTGGCCAAAAAGGGGATTGTTTTTCAAAATTGTTCAAAACCCTTTTTTGTGCATCTATACAGGCGTACTGGACATGTCTGGTGCAAATTTTGTTGAAATCGATCGAATAGTTTTCTCTCTAGCTTTGTATACTTTTGTTAAAGTAGGCGATTAACTAATAAATATTATTATTATTAGCTAGAGAGAAAACTATTCGATCGATTTCGAACAAATTTGCACCAAACACGTCAATTAGGTCTTTATAGATGCACGTAAAAAGGTTTTGAAAAATTTTTGAAAAACAACCCCCTTTATGGCCAAAAAACCCTCAAAAATCAGTTATTATTATTATTAGCTAAACGAGAATTTTTAGAAAGATGCGGGTTTTTGTATATGGTAGGGCACATTAAAGGCTACAAATAAGCCTAATTTTATCAAAATCGTTAGAGCCGTTTTTTTATAAAAAAATAATAACTGATTTTTTGGGGGTTTTTTGGCCAAAAAGGGGGTTGTTTTTCAAAATTGTTCAAAACCCTTTTTCGTGCATCTATACAGGCGTACTGGACATGTCTGGTGCAAATTTGGTTGAAATCGATCGAATAGG
Source organism: Philaenus spumarius (assembly GCA_018207615.1). Taxonomy (NCBI): domain Eukaryota; kingdom Metazoa; phylum Arthropoda; class Insecta; order Hemiptera; family Aphrophoridae; genus Philaenus; species Philaenus spumarius. Next base: position 21,465 of record JAGFPH010004750.1, read on the forward strand.
TTTCTCTCTAGCTTTGTCTACATACAGACATACATACAGACATACATACATACAGACATACAGACATACAGACAGACATTTTGTAAAAACCACTTTTTTGGACTCAGGGGGTCCCAAAACGGATATTTCCACAAAAATCTCAAAATCGATTTTTTTTGCGATCACTATACTTTCTCTATACTATAGTATAGTGAGAAAGTAAAAGCACAGTTAAAATATAATTATGTACTTGCAAAATATATATGTATTAGCTGACCCGGGAGATTATTCGCAAGTTAGGAGTAGGCCTACTTACCTGATTTAATTAAGTAAATTGCGTGTATTTATTTACGTTGGTTTCATTTGATTGATTTGCTTGATAGATTTCACTAGCATTTAGAATGTAAAAAATCTAACTAACAGCTATCATGTTAGTTAAACAGATTGGTAATATATGGCGCCTTTTATTAGGAATCATAATATGAAAGGTTTTTAATACGCTTTTTAACAAAAACATAAATTTTAAGCTATTTGTCTATTTTACGTCAATAGCGGGTAACATAAGCTTTGAAATGATGTTTGAATCATTAGATTTAAAGAAATTATTAAGGGAGATATTCAATAGGTATTGCAAAAAAAAATGATTGATCCATTATGGGTCAATAATGGCTAATTGTATGGATGTGTGAGTAATTGTATAGCACTTCTTTTCATATTTACTGTTATTGTTGTAATAACTTTTTTCTGTAGTTCCAAATGTAATAATGCAGTTATGTTTTCTTTGTTCTAGCCTGAAAACAGATTATGGATGAAAAAAATTGTAGTAGGTATGTTTGATTGTTTAATCTCTGATTGTAAGTAAGATTGAAACTTGTATATGTCATCAACTAATACGGTTTATGCTTGGTAATGTATTTTGTTATTTTATTAGTGTGTCCGTTTAGACGATCTGTTGAGTAGTTTTTGTTCTTTTAAATTTAAGTATTATTATGTAAATACTAATGTAGTTAGTATTAAGTGCACGCTGCAGTAGTAGGCCTACCCACGGTAACTAGAACAAGATACAAAAAATGTACTCGAAGTTACGATGAGTAGACAGCCTATGGGCTAGTAGTTCTGAGTAATCGCAGGTGGCAGAACACAACAACGTTCCCCGATAACCCCACGAACATAATATCAAATATTTAAAGCAGAGTACCGTTAGAACACTCGACGATTCAAACTATACTCACACATTAAGCTGATAAGAACAGATACTACACTTTGTTCTTAGCCAAGCGGCCGAGAAGCGATACTATTACAAGGCACTTTGAGTAGCTAGTTAAAACATTCCTAGTCTGGTCTGTAATAGAGCGAAATTTATATAAATTGTAATTTTTTATACCGGTCGCGATAAGAAAGAGTATGGTTTCCGGGCAAATTGCCTTCAGGATTACGTTTGAAACGTAACTAGCTACATTTTAACACGGAAGCACGCGCTTACTTGTCTATATATACTATGTATTGCCTATTCCCTCTCCACGCTCTGAATTGTGTCTACGCAAAAAGTTCGTGACGCGAGATTTCAGAAACATAGTCAAGCGAAAGTGCCCAACGGGCCAAGTTAACACTTCAAAAAGCTACAACTCGTACAATTACCTTCCTTAAAACATATGTTTGATTTACTTATTCTATAGCCTGCTCTCCCAATCTGCCTAATTACCATGGGAAAGGCGACCTATTTCAATGACTCTTATGGTGACACCTAAGACGGGAGAGGCCAATGAACACCGATTATGGCCCCCAGAAAACTTCGCGGGCTGTCGTTAAAAATTTGTATATGTATATACTAGGGGCTCTGCCCCTGGACGCTCCGCGTCCCAACCCTGCCTCGGCCTTCGGCCTCAAATGGCTGCTTCGCTTCGCTCGCAGTTGGAAAATTTTACCTAATCTAAAAAAAACTGGTAGTTGTGAAGAATTATAATAAAACCTGACTCTAATAATTAGCCCAATTGGTGTTTTGGTTCATTGTAGGCCCACTCTAAAATTATGTTCAGTTTTTGATCAAAATTAGCTGTTTTATATATAATAGGTTTGTAACAACCAATGTTTGAATTGAATTAAAATATAGTTAGCATTTTTCGTTGATTTTTGTTTGTGTTTGTTTTTAGTTTGTCAATGTAACCTCAAAAAGGTAATACTCTTCAAATTTTCTAAGTAATGTTGCTATGGTAATGCAAGAAAACAAACATGATGTGTTGCTAAGATTTTTATACGAACAGCTGTTTTTGTGCCCCTGATAAAATCAGCAGTTTTTTATAAAATCAATAGAAATCTTTCTTCCATAAGATTAACATTGAAACTTTGAGGGCCACTGGGGCTAGCCCTAATGTCCTAGGACTTTGGTAAATGGATTAAAACCTTCCCAGGGTTAACCTGTGTTACTATGCAAAATTTAAAAGCAATCGGATGAATGGTATACGAACGCAAAGTGGACAAAGAACTAAAAAAAACCCCCATAAGGAATACACAGCAGAAATTTGCATTTGATTATAACGTTTGTAAGGCGAAAGATACATGATTTGTAATGCTTGATGACATATCTGTGAATGATTACCTGCAATTTAAAAAAAAAATAAGGAAATCGGCCGGATAGAATGGCCGTACTGACTGCCACAAGTTTTCATAAATTCTTTTAATATATAGATGTTTTTGCACTCTAACGGCTGCATTTTACTTCTGATTTGGTCAACATTTGGTACACACTTTGTTTTTTTATGTAGCTCGGACGAGTTCGTTAGCCAAAACATTCAACAATCGGAAGCACTTTTTTCACAGGAAAAAATCTGTTAGAGATTTTTCGTACTGGAACGAACCGTATTGGGGGTTTTATTTCAAAAATAAATATAGAAGATTATTCTCCAAATTTCATTTTTTATACGACCTTATAGCCCGTCTGGTCCCCTCAAAATCAATTAAAACGTAAAATACTATACAAGTGCTCTGTTAAAATCCACGTGGGGAGAACAACTCAGAATCGAAGCAGCACATAATTCGAGAGGTTTTCTGTAAGGCGGGTTACACACTGAAGTGGCGTGGCTGCCACGCGGAGGCACGCTGCATGCGTCGTGCCAGTGCATCTGCGAGTACGATGCAAGGAGCTTACACACTGCAATGGCGCCACGTGGCTGTTCATTTATATCTGACTATACTCAGTATGTTCAAAAATTTCAACAAGTGAAAATGAGCTGTTCCTGTTGTTAGCTGGAAAATAAATTTAAATTACTTTATTTATAAATTATTATTATAAAATTTTTAGTATCGAAAACGTATATACTTTGAAAACAAAATTTACAATACATTTTAAAAATGTACATATCTTTTGATCTATATATTCGATTTTAAATATTAAAAAAGATTTGGATTCAAAATAAAATTATCTTTAACTTGTTATATTCATAACCCAATACATAACTAAAATAAATGTAAAATAATACGAAATAAAAAAAATATTGTTCACCATTTGTCGAATTTTAAATAGTAATTTTTATAGGCCTAGTCAGTAAATGTGTTAAAATTTGTTGTAGCAATCTGATTTTTTTAAATTGTTGTTGTAGGTATGTTTTCTAAACATGGTTCAAATTTTATTAAAATCGGTTAAATATTTTAAAAGTTATTCAATTATTACTGAAGACATGGACAAATTAATTTTTCACCGACTAAAGATATCTGAAAGTAGTTTTTATAGGCCTGATCAGTAAAGGAATTAAAATTTGTTGTAACAATCTGATTTATTTATATTATTATTATAGATATGTTTTCTATATGTGGTTCAAATTTTATTAAAATCAGTTAAATATTTTTAAAGTTATTCAATTTTTCTGAAGAAATGAACAAACAATTTTTCACCGAATAAAGATATCGGAAAATAATTTTTGTAGGCCTAATCAGTAAAAGTATAAAGATTTGTTGTAACAATCTGATTTATTGCTATTATTATTATAGATAGGTTTTCTATATGTGGTTCAAATTATATTGAACTCAGATAAATATTTCTAAATTTGTTGAATTTAGAACCTGTGGAACACAAATCAGCCCTGAATTAAACACTGACGAAGGCCAGAGAGTGGTATCTGCGCATGCGCTGGGTCGAGTTGCGTGTGGCATGCATCGCCAAACACCGACCGATCGGTGTTCGAGTGGCAGGTGCGTGGCGCAGCGCGATGCACGGAAGATGCGCCACGCCACTGCTACTTCAGTGTGTAGGATCCCGTTTAAAATCATTGGTTGATTTTCGCGTGGCGAGCAGCTGCTTGCCACTTGCAGGCTGCAAGCCACGCCACTTCAGTGTGTAGCCCGCCTAAGGCTAGTTTTTCCGATGCGAGCGAAACGAAGCAAAGCCTGAGCCTAGGCTGGAAGCTGAGGTGCAGAACAAAATAACTAATATATTTCGTACACACAGGCACCTGTTCAGCGTCGTCGTGAGTAGTTAATTTTACCAAATAGTTGGTTGAAACCCTAAACTGGAAAAATAAAATAAAAGTGCCCTAAAAGTACCATAAACAGCGAGTTTGACCGCTAGCGAAGCGAAGCAGCACATAATCCGAAAGTGCAAGGTCGAGGTGCAAACTCGCAAAGAAAGTTTTCCCCTACGAGAGGAACGAAGCAGTGCGAGCGCCGAAACTGGAAACAAATTCTAATATATTTCGTTTACGCAGGCAGCTTATTCAGCGCCCTCGTGAGTATACCAATTTTCCAAATAGTCGGCTGAAATCCTAAAACATATAAACTTAATTTTGGGAATTCGCTCACGTCTGCGGGTCAGCTGCGAGATCGAACTATTTTAATTGTCACAAAGGTGAGACGTTAAAAGTTAAAACAGTTCTGAACGAGTAGTAAACACAAGTCGACCTCGTATTGTTTAACTCAGCTTTAGTTTTCTTATGCGTGAAATGAGAATACATATTCTTGAAAATAAATAGACATTTATTACAATAGTAACAGACAACAATTTGTATACAGATTAGTAATTTAGCAAATATAACTTTGTACATATATTATCTATGTCAATGATAAAGTAACAACATTGTTACGGAGGAACAACATAAAGATAAGATGTATCTACAATCATAATTAATATACATCACAATTTTAAGGGTTTATGCACATCTAATATTAATTCTTAAGTTTATTTTTATAGCAGTTCACGAATATAGTAAAATTATTTCACCAAATTACAAAAAAGAAAACTTTTTTTATAAGCTGCAAAAATAAACATTTTTGAAGCGATTAAAAATTAAATAGCGCTTTAATTACCAATAATTAGTCTTTTGTTAAAATTATTCCGTATTATATACATATACATAATTTATTACATACATCTCGTTAACGCAACACTGCAATGGTTTTAGGTGAAATGAAATTTGAATTAAAATAACAACGGAGAATTAAGGGTCTGCTCCAGTAAACGAGAAATCCACCAGAACGCAAACGCCTCTCACTATATCCCTATCTAAACAGTGCAATTTCTTGCGCTGACATTGCCTCATTTCAAACCATTTTATAAGTCTATATTTTGTAATTGAGTGTTGAAAAAAAAACTGAATATTCTTTATAAAATTTCGGATCCTTCTTGCAAATTATTTTTCGTTATTAATTTCTTATTGTGTTACGAAAAAAATTCAAACTTTGTACTTACAAAATGTCAAAATCAAAAGCATTTTAAAAAAATGTAAATTGCAAGACGGATGCGTATTGTGACTGTGCTTAAAATGAGACCTTGCAAACAATTTTATGATAAAAAATGAACGAAATAAATGGTTTGAAATTTAACATTGCTCTTATGGGATAAAAATCCAAGATGGCTGCCACTACAGCAGACCCTTCAGCAATAGGCACGAAGATTTACTTTAAATTTACTTCGACATCAAAACAAAGGTAGGTAAACTACACAAACATACAGTTTTACCTGAGCATTTCTTTTAATCCGCGTAGTTTCATTAAACCTCTATCCCACTCGCTATACATTTACATGTGAAATCTATACATTACATGTGGCTCAATATTTTACAAACTAATTTAACGTGTTTCATAAATTCTATTCATTTACAGATCTCTTCTCCCCTAACAGAATAACAATGCGTTTATTCGTTCTCTTAATCTTATATAAAAATATGGTGTTTTTATTTTCTTCCTCAAATATGTCTCTCCATCTCTTCCTGTCTTTTACATAATAATAAATAATTTACAATTTAAAAATCCCCCCGACCCGATAAATATAATCTAGCTGACTATCTTCAAATGGCTGAACAGATTTTCTTGAATTAAAAAAAAAAAATAGTTTCACCCGTTTGGGAGCTAAGATGCCACTGATAGATACACAGGTACACACGTTAAACTTATAATATCACTCTTTTTGCGTCGGGGGTTTAAAATAGATTTGAAACAGCTATAAAATTAGTACGCGTGTTTTCCTTTGCATGCGGTATAAATAACAAAATTACAATATTTGTTCTCGCAGAATAAACTATTTGGTTTAACATTAAGAAATTAATATACAAAAGTTTATACTTTTATTTAAATTATTGTTAAAACAAAAATATAACTTTATCAAGCATGTGTTTTTATGTATAATAGAACATCACCTTATATTTTTCCGTCAGTAACATCTTTTCGTAAATTTATTTGACGCGTTTCGGGATGTCCATCCCATCATCAGGATCTCTCTTTGAATGTAAATCGTCAAAACATCGACTTTGCTTTCTCGTTCGGTCTTTGTGTCAACAGAATACTCCAGCATTCTTCCCCAAGCAATCTCTTAATAGAATTAATAGTGCAATCGTCTTCCATACCGATAACAACGTTCAAAAATTACTCCATCCCCAAAACACAAGAATGTTGGATGAACAAACAAGCTTCTACAAAATAACGTACGATAACTGCGACAAAATCAACGTTGGCAGAATGGAAAGAGCGTTTAAGGTGCGTTTTGAAGAGCAACTCCCAAAAAAAGACTATTTCGGGTAACAAGTCCAATTACGCGCTACATTTAATTGGCGAAAACTGACTTGGGTAAACTGACTTTGGAAAAAGCATAAACCGATAAATATTTGTAGCAAAGAAAAATTTATCAACGATGTGGACGAGTTTAATAAAATTTATAAGGCGTTTAAAGCAGAAAACAAACATAATTATTAATAAAATACAAATTTAATTTCGACTCGAACACCCTATACTACACAGCGATGAGAATACAGGAATCCACGGTAAGTAATAGTTCCGATTGAGCACAGATACCGGGCAAACAGTCGCCATCCGCTAGCTACAAGGTAAACACCTAGGCCTATTAACTGTGTTTTAATGTGTTGGTATGTTTTTACTTTATGTTTTGACGATTTCCATTCAACGAGAGATGCTGATGATACATAGGGCTTGTGACACATCATATTTTTTGTCCTCAAATCACATACATTTTTATACCCAGCAAAGTAAGGTACTACAACCCTATCCAAAATAGCTGTTATGCTATCCACATAACGCATGTTCTGATTAAAAAAAACAAGTTCTTTGGGGGGGGGGGGGGGGTTGAAAAGTTTGAAAAAGGGGAAACTTTAAATCGAAGGATTTTTTAAATTCCCTTTTCTAATTTTTTAATGTCAAGATCAATATATATTTTAAACCTATAAAAAAAAAATTGCGGTCAATTATTTGGATAGGGGTCTCGTACCTAACTTTGCTTGGTATCAAAACGTTTCTGATTTAAGGACAAAAACAAAGATGTGTCACAAGCCGTATGTTTACATTTAAACATTTTGAGTTGCCCACACAGGACCTCTCCGGTTGGAGAGGGGGGTGGACTAGAAAGTTTGAAAACGTAGTTACTAACCATCCAGAGACGTTCCAAAAAAGTTTATCTTTCTACTTTCCGTTGTCCAAAAATTACGGAAGGGGTTCCATACTTTTGGAACACCTGTTATATGTTGCTGTGTAGTTTACTTTTTTATTATGTTTTTTTAATTTGTAAACTATACTTTTATTAAATTATACTAATAGAATTTATTCATTGAACAAAATTAATTTAAATTTAACTCTTGAAATTACTGCAATCGATCAGAATCTCTTTCAAGCGTAGATCGGTTTCCCTATACTTAGCATTATACTGTATAACTAAGAAGTAGAAGAATGTTTTTAAAAGTAACAAGACTCCTGCTTTTATCGTACCTAAGTTGGTGTTTTACGAGCCTTTCTGGTAACATTGGTGTTTAGCTTTTTGTAAAATATATTGTTTGTGTTAGTGTTTTAATAAACCCTAAACAAAATTGGATAAATAAGAGTTTTAAAATTATTCCCATAATTTAATTGTTTAACCAGTTACGGAATTTATGAGGCAGCTTCTCAGACTGTGTTCCCCCACTTAACTCGGCCAACAGTTGCATCTCTCATCATTCAACTTCTCTCCCATAAAAAAACATACTTCAAAGTAGGTGTTATGTAAATTTATTTAAATATAAATTTTAATATTTTAAAAAGTTCAGTAGACAACAAGAAAGACAAAACGTAATGCACGGAAGCAAGACAGAATGCATATCTTCATAATTTAGTTTCTAGCAAATGAAAACACAGAATGGCCCCGTAGATTAAGGCAACATCGATTATAAATGCATCGTAACAAGTGTTTGTATGTAGAAATAGATACTGGACACTCAATATTACACGGATAAACTACAACATTGGTGTTTGTACGATATTCCCTTTATATTACATAAATAGTTTGATCAGTTCTAAAATAGTTAGTAAAATATATGGATTAGTTTCAATAAGTCTAGTTGTAAAACTATTTAATATACCTTTGGTTCAGTTCAACACAGTAGAAAACAGGTTTTAAATAGTGTAGATAAAATACGCTGATGTAACAACTGAAGTTGATGATCGATAAGTTATCATTGCATTAGATTCTGGCCGTCACTCTAGCTCCTTGTGGGTAAAAACAACACACAAAATATTTAGTATATTCTACAAAATTGATTAATTCTTGCCGACCATGGTTTTGCCAGCAACGGCATTGGTTAGACAGCTTATCACAGACTAAGGGAAATATAGAAAACAGGAATATAAATATTATAACAGAGTACAGTTAATTGGCTAATAAACAAAAGTAAAGGGAAAGGGTGTGGTAGGAGACCGATGGTCATATTAAAGAAAATGGTTTAAGCAAGGATGTGTTTGACATGAATTCTAACTGAACATTTAGTACAAAGTTGGAGTTTTTACAAAATAATATCTTACTCAATCTCTAACATTTCTAATGGATTTAATTTCCTAATTTTTCCATCGACGTGGAGAATCTTGAAATTAACATTATTGGAAAAATCTGTCACTAATGATTGTTTAAATGATTGGAAAATCTAGATTCATTGTGACCCATCCGCCAACTTCTTTCTTGTTCACTTAACCTACGGCCTGTTTGCTCTACATAGCTGTATTACAAATGTTTCATGTCAGTTTATAAACACCATATTTTTTCATGCGATCTGTTTTATCCTTACAATTTACTAACATTTTATACAAATTGTGCACAGTAAAAAGCTGGTACAAAGTGATTTTTCTTTTTAATCTATTCCCAACCTCATAGCTAACATCACCAATGTAGTTGATTCCATACCATTTTGATGCGGTTTTATTAGAACCATCTATTTGAAGTAAGCTGCCTTGTCAATGCCGTCGCTGGCAAAACAATGGTCGGCCAGATTCAACTCATTTTGTACAATTACCTAAACATTGTACGTTTTTTTTTATAAAAAATTAGTTTTAACAAGTACCTTTGGTCATTAGTGTAAACTGATTTTATTAGTTATCAATGTTTTCTGTTTCGCTAATATTATTACAGTATTCTTTCGAATTGTGTTAAACATATTAAAATATTTAGTGAGTTAACTATGCTGTAACGAAACATCAATATATTATTATTGTTTCACCAATAAAAGAGGAGCTAGGTAATTTTATTTTAATAGATTTTTTAAATTTAATGTCTTGAAAAGTCACTTGTAAGGAGAGCACTATCTGAATAGCAAAATGTTTTTATGATTTATAGTTTTTGGTATCATATTGTAGCTGGAAACAATATTGTCTCTTTACAGTGATGTATAATACATAAAAATTTTATGGTTAAAAATTTGACAATATTGTACTTTTAAATTTGTATGCAACTAGCTTTATTCCGAAATTTAACTATGTAGTCATACATATTCTGTTTGTTCTCTTTCCCCCATTATACATGGTGTAAGTGAACAAATAATGTTATGACCACACTAAACATTTTCATTTATCACAGAACATTATGGAATTTATTCCTATTTCTCAGAAAATAACCAATATATCATATTGATTTTTATACACTTACACTACTAAAACTAAAAAAAAAATCAATAGTAGTGGTAATTCAAAAGGAAAAAATACAATATCACGTTTTTTAATAAAATAAAAGTATGTATATATTTTTCAATAATCCAAAAATATTATTTTTTACTTAGGCCTAATATTAGTGGTTTCACACGTACACAAAGTTTTGTTCTATAAGAGAGAAAAATTTGAATTTAGTTACCTATTTTAGTTAATGAGAAAAAGGTGCATTATACAACATTACTTAGATAGAGAAAAGTGCTCTCCTTATATGTACACCATAAAATACAGCAAACTTTAATTCACTTTAATTAAGTATCATTGAATATAACTACGTCAGCATTTTTAAAGGTACCTGAAGTTGTAGCCTATATAAATTTGGTATTCTGCTTCCAAATTAGTAATTATAAAACTATGCCTTCTGTCAAAAATCAACGTAATTGACATTTTTGCCGCCATCTTGGCATTTAAAGTTATTGATAAATCGTCTTTAGATTAATACAATTAGATTCTTAGATAGCATATCAAAACTTATCCAAAAATGTATTTATTCAAAACAGAATTATTATATTTTTAATATGTATACACTTTTATACAGAGATTTAACGAAGATTTTTTTTTAAAAGGGACCTACTTATCAAATTTGCGGATAGAATTCCTAGTGGAATTTCAAAATGCAATGACTCGCTTTAAAATAAGAGGCAGATTAAATGTTACGGTTAACTCACGTACACATACTTATAAGATATTTTTCATTTTGTACAATCTAGCTGATATTTTCCCGTATTTATCTGACTCGCTGAGGAACTAATTTCTTCCGTCTTCAGACGGTTTCGGTTTACAAATTTCCTACGTCGACCATAACTTTGACGTTCACTCGGGATCGGTTAGCTGCAGCCACTGCGCAGTCGCGGTCTTACTGGTCAGCATTTCGTTGAAGAAATGTTTCTCCGAATCAGGCGCCACCATCGCTCTGCCCAACGACTCGCTCGGACCGAGCAGACTGTCGTGGAAAACGTAAAACTCTATTCTGCATTTACTTAAAGTTTCACGTCCTATATCGAACGTCAACGCTTCATTGAAGACGGGGCTTACGGTGTTTCTGTGCACACTTGTCTTTTTCCTTTTGTAGCGTCGACCGTTGTGTATAAGCGACACTTTTACGTACGGATCTGAAACAAAACACGTTTTTGTATTAATATTGTATTACATCGAACAGAATTAATTATGATATTCTTAAACATACAGTCACAAATAGAGTTGAACCACTTCGTAATTAGATAACAATCCATAGCCTAAAATCCCTTGCTTAATTAATTATTGTATTTATAAAGAGACGAATAAATAATTTTATTTTATTGAGGTGTGCCAGCAATGACGTCAGGGCAGTACGAGGTGGACGTCAGGGCAAGGAAGCTGATCTGTCTGACGGGAGCCACCATTACATAGTAAAGGTGAGGACACAGTTTGAGATATTAAAGGGTACATTTTTTATTTAAATTCTGGGTTAGAATCAGTTTCTGTGTGTTGTTTTGTTGGGAGAGTTATATAACTTTACTAGCTGACCCGTGCGGCGTTGCCCGTGGTGGTTGGTATTTTCAGTCTTTTTAACGTAATTGTATTCTTTTTAAGTGTTCAGTCAGTCAGTGGTATTTGGCTTTTATATATATATAGATCTTAAATAATAAAAGCACTATTGTCATAATAATAAAAGATCTGAAATTATGACTTTAGTAACTTTGATCCCCCCAAACCCATCCTAAAATTTCGAAATTTTTCATAACCTTTCTTAGTGAGCACCTATGGCCCTAGAGGAAGCTACATACCAAATTTCATTCAAATCCATTCGGTAGTTTTGATGAAGTTATTTTTTAATAACTTTGATCCCCCCCAAACCCCCCCCTAAAATTTCGAATTTTTTCAAACCCTTTCTTATTGAGCACCTATGGCCCTAGAGGAAGCTACATACCAAATTTTATTCCAATCCGTTCGGTAGTTTTTGAGAAATCGTGATGAGTGAGTCATTGAGTCAGTGGGTTTTGGCTTTTATATATATAGATTAAAAACAAATTTATATTTGGGGAGTAGACATTTTTACTCAGTTTTGCGTGTTGTAAAAAATATGTTTAAGTTTTTACATATATATGGTATATGTAACCCTTTCACTAACAAGCGAACCACTTGCTAATAATTGTAACTTTAAAAAAGTTACAATTAATTGAGTAGTAATTCTGTATCAACACTTAACAAGATGAACCTTTCATTGAAACGCGTTTGATAATCATAAAACATCAGTAACATTTTTGCATCTACTTCATCCGAATATACAGTTTGTTAATAGAGTCCTTTCATAACTTAACTTGTGGGTGAACTTAAATAGCTTTTAACCTTTTAAGGTTTAAACCGTAAGCTAGGTCGCTTAAATTGTGTTTTGAGATATTTTGGAATGTTGTCCGTATCCACGGGACGTATTAAACATGTTCAAATGGGAAACAGCATCTTGTAACATGTAAAATTAAAGGCCGTAAACAACCAATATGCGTTCCAGTAACACACACAACGTTTTTCCTCCAACTGCAGCTTTATTAAATAACTTTCATTTTACTATGGAGAAAACTTGATTAAAACATCTACATTCGTATTTACAAAAACAATTGAGATTACGCCAAGAATATACACACAAAAGTGCATTGTTGTTTCAGCAGCTGTTTTTCTAACATAATTATGTAGATTGCTCATATAAAAAGCATTGAATATACTTTGCTTTTTACACGGAGTTTTTCTTTCTAAACTATTAATGAGGTAGAAAATACCTCTTAAAGTAGGAAACTGAAGAAAAAATGTATAATAGCTTTCTCGAAATAATAATGCCCTGCAGATACTAGAGGAACTAGATTTACAAAGCCTTGGAATGTTTTCGAGAAATGAGAATTGAATAAAACACTTGTGGATTTTTGAAAAAAAAAAACAAAACAAAAAAAACACCCAACACATAAAATCTGTAGATGGCAGTAGATACAGAAATAGGAATAGCTGGAATAATATCAACATTGAGTTCGCAGGCTATAATGTTTTTTAACAACATGTTAAGAAACATGTTCAACATAGCCCACCCAGACAGAATATTGTACAATTCCAAAGGAATGCAGGGGTAAGACAACCACAAGAAAATAAAAATGTACATGTAATTAAGGCACAAACAGAGACACAGGAGAATGTATGTGAGGCAACTCCGGCTTTAAACTATTAAGCACTGAAACATCCAATGCAAATGTAAATAATATTAATAAAGATGACACAAAATTAGAAGATATTTCAGTGCAACTAACGAAACAAAATTTTAAATTAAATAAACAGAATCAATTGGAAGATAGAGAACAGGAAAACATAATAGAAATAAATAGGCCTAGAATTGAAGACAATATAATAATCACTACTGTTCTATGTGATAGGAAATTTTTAACTGAATGTGTTCAGGAGGACAATGCGGATAAAACAAATAGATATAATGAGTATAGACCAGAAATTTATATAGAATTAGGAGAATTGAGGATAAAATGTTTAATTGGTTTTGGTAGTAATGCAACATACATTCAGAAAGAAAGGTTTCTGCAAAATAAAAACAGGTTAGGTAGATTTGAGGAACTACCTGTGGTAGGAGTCAATATAGTCACAGCAACAGGAAAGAAGAGTCGACGAGTTGAGAGCATGATTATGTTGAAGGTAAAAATTGGAGAAATATATTATGATATGCAATGTTTGATAGTACCAGATTTGTTAAGAGAAGTAATTATAGGAATGGACAGTATTTGTGAATTGAGAATGAAGTTAGATTTCGATGAAAATAATATAATGATTAATTATGATGACAGGAATGAGGTAATAAAGATGGACAGGGAAAGAAACGACGGAATTAGATGTGAGTTGATTGGAAGAAAGTAGTATGAGATGATAGAAGGCAACAAATATTATGAAGGCGACTATGAAATAACCACAAAAAACAATTTAGTGACAGAGGAGATTATTCGAGATGAAGTAGATAAAATAGAATTATTAAACCAGAAGCAGAAGAAACAATTAAGCAACATATTAATAAATTATAAAACCATATTTTAAAAGCAAAATATTTATTGTCTTATATTGATAAGCCTGCGAAGATAAAGGGAGTTTTTCATATAACCAGTATCAAGAAATATTATAAGAATTTGGAAAGGGAAGAATGTAATTAAATGTAAATACATAAGTAAGGGGAGATTACAGTAGGGAATTGGCAATAGAGTTGTTGCTTAACTTCCTTATAATTATTATTAGTCAGTTGAGTGTTTTGAAGTTTGTATATAATTGATAATATCAAGATGTTTATGTATATAGTTGTTGACATTTTAAAATGTTTTTTAACAATGACGACACTGATCAATGAATAAGTATTATATACATTCCATTCTACTTTATAAACATGCATACCTGATGATGTGCGCGTGTCATCGACTACTCTCAGATTCCTGGCTTTTATAACAACAACAGTCAGTCTCTCTGCAGACGGAAGGAATGCTAGTGATACCATGAGCTCGCCCAACTCGGCCTGCAACATAAACAAGGGGTTCAAATCCATGCTGATATATAAAACAAAAGAAGGAGCAAAGCGTATTTCGAGAGAGTTTAATTTTGATGATTTTCGTGTTAATTACTTGTATGCAATTGCAATGTGTGGTTCAGAAAATTACCAAACTCTGTGGAAGTCAACTTTTTCTTCACGTTGTTATTATCCCGTAATTGTGTTTTATAGTATTTCTTTTGTTTTTGTGTTTACGGACTAAGTTATCAATGGTGGAACTCTCATAACCATTTGACACCGCTATGTGTTTAAGTGTTACCACAGAGTAAGTAATTACTTATATCCTCTGTGGTGTTAGTACTTCATTGTCAAAATCATCCTTAGAAAGAGGGAATGAC
>JAGFPH010004750.1:36873-58107 GCA_018207615.1 Philaenus spumarius
TTGGTTCATAAATTATCTGTATTATTTTGTATGTCTAAACAATGTATGCAAACGAAGTGGGTCTACTAGTTATTATCTAATATAAACTATTTATTGATAAGAGGGAATTCGGAGGGAAATATCCCGTACCTGTGTCAGGTAGAAAAGTAGGGCAGTTTGTATGTCGCCGACACCCCGGCCTGTACCTTGTTTTTATACCTGGACCTTGTAGGGCAGTTTGTATATTAGAAATGACCCCAAAAAAAGTGGGGCAGTTTGTACGTAGCCTTTCAAAATATAAGCTTTTTTCTAAGCTCATGTGGCCATTCACACATTACCAAAACCTAAACATATTTTATAAAAAAAATGTGTCTGTCTGTTTATGTGTTTGTCCGTGCTAATCTCAGGAATTGCTTAACCAATTTTAACGAAACTTTAATTTGCATTTAGAGATTAATCTATGCTACTTTTTATCACGAAAATATTTAGTGATCCTATTTCAAAATTGAAGAAATTTAAAATCTATGTACAAAGTTAGGGGTTTTTGTAACAAGCGATAATGATAAACAAAACAATTGATATGGATCAAAAGCTTAACACTTTGACAATGTCGCCTGTATTTTAATTTACTGTATACACTGGTTTAACCGTTAAATGTCTATCAAAACGGTATGCAATAATGTGAAATGTATTCATGATAAATACACCTCAAAACCTGATTTATAATTTGTTTGTTCGCTCGGGAGTTATGAGTATCAAACTGGCGAAAATGGGATTTTTAGCGTTAATTGGTCTATAGCTAATAACTAGGGGCTCTGCCTCTGGACGCTTCGCGTACCAACCCCGCCTCGGCCTTCGGCCTCAGATGGCTGCTTCGCTTCGCTCGCAGTTGGAAAATTCGCTAAAGAATCTTGTTAATCTTTGGCTCGTTTGTACATAGGTGACCGAGCGTATGTTTTATACAAATGGTTGATAGCCGTGTCGTACAAATAGTGGGAGTTGAACGTAAGTTTGTCGTTTAATACGTCATCTGGTTTTATTTGGAATGTTTTATATATTTCAAACTCCTCTATAGCATTCATTATTCTTCCTTTTGTACATGTGTATAAGGCTTCTACTGTTGAGTTGAAGTCTCCCGGCTTATGATCCGATTCAATGAGGTGACGTGCATAATTTGACCTATTGATAACAGAGCTCTTGTTAGGGAGATGTTCTTTATAACGTTCCTTAAACGTTCTCCCTGTTTGACCGATATAATGTTTGTCACAACCTTGGCAATTAATTCTGTATACTCTGGACCTTTCCTCTATTGGGGTGATAATTTTTGGTTTTAACGAAGCATATAAGTTATTATTAGTACGGAATGACATGGTTATATTATGTTTCTTGAAAACGTTTTGTAAGACATTTGGTAAATATTTAGTATATTCTGAAGAAATATAGCTGTTTTTTATGGTAGTGTCATTCTCAGAGCGTTTCGTGTTCTTTTTCTTTTTGATATGTCTATTAATCAACTTGTCTATAGTTATAGTATTGTACCCGTTTGCCACAGCTATATTTTTAATGATATTGATTTCGCTTTGGTAATCATCCTTGTTCATAGGTACCGTGATAAGTCTGTGGACAAAACTATGAAAGGCTGCCATCTTTTGTGAATAAGAGTGGTGTGAATCAGCGTGTATGGTAACGTCTGTGGTTAGATATATTTTATATTCTAACCTGTTTGTGTTTTTTGTTAATGTTAAATTTAGAAAGTTGAGTTGATTTTGCCTTTCCATTTCCAGTGTGAATTGGATGTTCGGTTTAATATCCAATTCCGAACATAAAACATACAGAGATAGCGATCAGTAGGCTGCACTGCATTATACTGACCGGACGTTGAGATGCGGCTTATTTCTTGTATTTATTCGTGTGACGAACTGTGTTTGTGTGTTAGTGTGCGTGTGTAAATGTGTGTGTTTATAAAATTTTTAATGTTTTTAATGTTCGACGAACTCTCCAGAGGGATGACCAGATGATGGAGTTACGGCTCCGAAACATGTCGTCTTAAACTAAACGACAAGGAGTCACAAGACGGACTTAAGGTAAATAATTAGTATTAATTATCTGTGACTCGGACCATAATCATGCAATGCTAAAAGGGATACATAGATTTATTTGGGCGAAACTCGCTTTTGTTTTTTGTAATGAAACTCGGATCTAAAATCGTTTTTTTAATTGCGTGTAATGGAAGGCATGATATTTACTCGATGTCCTTTTATTTATTTAATCACACCTGTGAGCGAAACAAAAAGTAATATGGTAAGTAATAAGCTAGTTAATAATATGGTTAGTCATTGTTATAAATTCAGTATTATCTTTGAAACTCAGCAGTTCCATGAGATAAGGATAGCTGTCAGTGTTTGTATTAAACAGCCGCAAGCAGTCTGGTTTGCAAAGCGAGACGTAGTTCTCTAATCTAATCTATGTGGTCATCCCCTAAGTACACTGTCCTCCATGCTAAGCAATAATAGTTTAATTCAACACACAGGACGTCTATTATTGTCTAGATAAAATCAATTTAAGTCCAGCACTTTCATCAACTGTTAAAGAAAGAACTATTGCTACGTGAATTACGTTTACTGCCCTGACTATGGCTATGGTTAACTTGAAGAACAATCTCACACGTTAAAGTGTAATGTTTAAGCTTCGATTAATTGCGAATTTTTAAAGTAAATCTTTAAAGCAAAACAAGCATAATTTAACTAAAGCCCAGTCGGTATAGGTTACAACTACCAGTAATTTGCTATACGGCTGAATTTTTTTTATAAGTACATTAAAGTATGTAGATTAACATAAAAAAAAGTTTTCCAGTCTATCGATTTCCCAAAGTCGAAAAAAAAATCGATTATCATTTTTTTCGATTATCCTTAATATTTCGAGCTGGGATGAAGATAGAGGAAAATAAAAAATACCCCCGTGTAGGGGAGGTATTTTTCAACAAAAAATGTCATATGTATTTATTTCGTCCGGGCAATGGTTTGTCTGGAAAAAATTCGATAATGCAGGTATGTATTTTGCAGCAGGGGAAATCACTAAAAGGGGACATCTTATTCATATATGAAGCGCTGGCTCATTCTAAATTGGCCGAATTTTAATATATTGAATTGAAACTTGACATAATAGTTAAAATATATATTTTAAACATTTATGCTGAGTCTCAGCTTGTTATCTTGAAAATGACCCGATCTAGGAGTCGATTTCGATTATCGATTTTAGGAGTACCGGACCCACGAACGAATTTCAATCTATTCCAGTTTCGTAAATTTTTGGAATATCAACACCAAATTTGTTTTACAAGTTGAGTACACCAGTATAAATATTCTTAGTAAGTATGAACGATATTTTTCTTGTTATTTTTAAAAACGAGGCGCTTGAAAATAGTCTTCTGTTTTACCTATCTCGTTTTAACTATAACACTTTTGGATTCAACGACTCCATTTTCGACATTTTTGAACATATCGATTTAAAAATTGGTACAGAAGTTAAAAATACAATTGTTTTTTTGCTATACTTATTTTAAAAACTATATTTAAAATAAACGGTATCAGTTAACTGACACAAACTTTCTCCCAACTTACTGTAGTCAAAATAATATTGTTTTCAATCATTTTATTTATTACTTTTTAGAACAAAACAAAAAATAATATTCTACCTACGTCAATCGTATAAAAAAATTATTGTCCTAGGCGGGATTCGATCGCGCGACCTTTGAATTACTGGCCGTGATCGCTACCATGGTGCTACCAAGTGCGGCCGCCGCCGCGATGCTAGATTGACAACATAAACTTGTTTATTTTTAAACATTTCCCCATAATTATAAAACGCCGAAGTTTTGATAAAAGCGGGTGGTGTCATTTTGTTTGGCATCTTAAGCACTATAAATACTGAAAATTTGATCAAAATCGTTAGAGCCGTTTTTGAGAAATTTGCATTTTTGTCGTTTTTATGGGTTTTTAGGGGTAAATTACCCTTAAAAATTAAAAATTCAAAAAAATGAAAAAAACTCCTGGAGATATTAGGGTTTAGTACCTACATACCAAATTTCATGAAAATCGGACCAATAGTGTCCTCTCTGGTCGTGTATACATACTGACAGACTGACAGACAGACACCACTCTAAAAATACTTTTTTGGGTTCAGGGAGCACCAAAACAAAAAATTCCACTAAAAATATTTTTGGGTTCAGGGAGCACCAACACAGATAATTGCACTAAACCATTTTTTGGGGTTCTGGGAGCACCAAAACAGATAATTCAACTGAAAATTCAAATTTGAACATTTTTACGAAAACAATACTTTCTCCATATACTACGTATAGGGTGGAGAAAGTAAAAATGACTAATCTGCAGCTGATCAACTCAAGCGTTTTGATGAAAAATCTAAAAAGGTCTAAAATTATACTTTTTTAATTTACTTGTGCTTTTAAAAGTAAATAATAAAAAAGGTTTATACTCCTTGAACTTGTTTGAATATGTATATTAACTTGTAAAAAAACTTTCAGGTTGATATTTTGAAAATTTTCTAAACTGGAGCTGTTTAAAATGAATTGGTGGGTCCGGTACTCCTAAAATCGAGAAACCTATTAATAAGTCAAGTGGCTCTAGATCAGGTAATTTTCAAGATAACAAGCTGAGACTCAGCATAAATGTTTAAAATATATATTTTAACTCCTATGTCAAGTTTCAATTCGATATATTAAAATTCGGCCAATTTAGAATGAGCCAACGCTTCATATATGAATGAGATTTCCTCCTTTTAGTGATTTCCCCTGCTGCAAAATACATACCTGCATTATCGAATTTTTTCCAGACAAACCATTGCTCGGACGAAATAAATACATATGGCCTTTTTTGTTGAAAAATACCTCCCCTACACGGTGGTATTTTTTATTTTCCTCTATCTTCGTCCCAGCTCGAAATATTAAGGATAATCGAAAAAAAAAAATGATAATCGATTTTTTTTTCGACTTTGGGAAATCGATAGACTGGTAAACTTTTTTTATGTTAATCTACATACTTTAATGTACTTATAAAAAAAAATCAGCCGTATTGCAAATTACTGGTACTTTTGGTCTAAATTGACCTTTACCGACTGGCCTACTAAGGCAAAGCATAAGTGTAAACGTATACACTTGCATGAACTTGTTAAAACTTAAAACAAGTTTTTAACCGGCCATGACTTGTCACGTAAACCTTTACAATGCTTGTAACAGCATACAACTTGTCAATAATTTTGTGTTAAAATATATTGTGCCTAATATTAATGCTTTTTTTCTTCATACACGGTTGTAAACTAGTTCAACTGTATGACTGGACAATTATCCTCAACGTTAGACCGTAAACCAAAAATTAAACTGATTTGAGTGAAAAAACAACATAATACAAAAGCTTCAAGTGTAAAATGTAATATATTTACTGATATTTACCTTCTGACAAGTTGAGTTCTGTATTCATAGATTGGGCTGTTTTTGTTATAGACATTAATATTCTTAAAGTTTTAGCAGTTAAATAATTGGTTGGGATAGTTAGAATTTTTAGTAATACAGTCTTAAAGAGACTCATTCTAAATTATTTCTATAAACCTTTTTCTATATATACACAAATTTTGAGTTGGTTTGAATACGTTTCAAAATTCAAAAAGTTCTGCATCGATTGAACTAAAATTGACACAATATACAACACGCTTCAACTAATTTTTTTATCTATTTTAAACCTACAAGTCAAGGGGATATGCTACGGGGGGGGGGGGGGGGGGGATGAACAATCGAATATATTCAAATATACCCAAATGAGGTATCGAATAAAATGAATTGGTCGCTATGTCAACGACAAATAAATGCAAAATTCACATAACGAAAAAGCGTTACAAAATTGTTGCTATGACAATGAATGTACATTTATATTCAAGACACATGTGTTTTGGTTCATCAATCTAAATTCGATCGGTTCCTTCTAGCGTAGTTCAGATATTATCGTCAAGCGCTATAACTAACAATTTACAGGAATAGAAAGTAATACAAACGTAGAAAAGTAAGTTAATATAATTATATATTTTTATACAAGTATTACTGTTTCCATACGTTTAATGTTATTATAATGAAGGTGTAAAATACATTCGTTGTAAAAATATATTAATTGCAGTAGGTGTCCAACTGTCCATTCATTGTAAATACATTCAATAAAAATAAAATGTTAGTTCATCAGTCTAGGCCTAACCCAATTTTATTGTGCGTATGTTTAATTTATTTTACCAGCCTGAAAGCCAACATACACAAATAATTTTAATCATTCAATTGCCGTTTATTATTAGTTTGTTTTTTGTACAAGTATTTACTGTTTCCATACGTTTAATGTTAAAATGTGTGCAGTCGTTGGGGCCCCTGTCAGGAACGAAGTTCATCAGGCCTTTTCTTCAAATCCTAATGTAATTTAATATGGACATTTTGATTATAGATATTTATACATTTTCGTGACTTGATGAATATCCTTCTATGCGACTATAGCTTTCTCTCTCTTCCTCTCTGTAATTTGTATATTTTTTATTTTCTAAAATTTTGTTAATGCAAATAATGCAAAGTAAGGAATAAAATCACAGAGTTTCGTTTAATATTTTTAGTTTTATCAGACCATAATGTTAGGTTAGGCCTAGACTTAAAATTACTTTCCAGGCCTAACCTAAAATTATTGTGTGTGTGTTGCCGTTAAGGGAGGCAAAATAAATTAAACATACACACATTAATTTTAGTTTAGTTCTAGACTGATGTACCAACATTTTATGTTTATTGAATGTATTTACAATAAATGGACATTTAACTGTGTTTACCATCTTAGCTTTAATGTTATAACTAATTCTACACCTTTATTATAATAAAATTAAACGTATGGAAATAGTAAAAATACTTGCTTATGAAACCAACGAACAATAAACGGCAAGAAAACAAAAAACATTGTACACCCACAATTACTGCAAAATTAAATGTCTATGAAACTTATGCTTTGTTTTGTTCCTCATTTTTCATCCATGCAACCATAAAGTGAATCAGCGAAGCGTGCGGCAGTGTACATCTAGTTATTTATACTTAAGTGACATCTCAAAAACATTCTCTAATCAAATTTATTCTCTTTTTTCCAAACTTTAGACCTATTAATGTTTTTGTATAAATAAGTTGGCCGACAAATACATACAAATAAATACACTCATAATATATACATATTTATTTATTGCTGTTAAATTGTTTCACTGGTACTTTTGAAAATTAAAATACAAGTGTACTTGTACATGGATAGTTTAATACTGTGCACTCCAGTATATATATATATTTACAATATCATCATTATCTGTAACAAAATTTAAATCTTTTATTATTAAACATAAGGGAGGGTTTTATTTGTTTAAAAAAATATATAAAGTAGGGTATATATATTTAAAGAGGGATATATCTTTATTGGTGTAATTTCTATATTTTCTTTTCATTATAATGGTTTATTAAATTTCACTATAAGAGCGTATAATCTTAATTTTTTATATACAGGGTGTATCAGGAAGAAACGGAAATAATTGCAAGACGTGTTCTACTGGTGAAAATAATGAAAAAAGTTCATATAAACATAGGTCCGCAAACGCTTCGTTTTCCAGATATCCGCCATTTTGTTTTTTGTACAAAATAATTCATATCTAGAGAACGGTTTGACTGATTGAGTTCAAACTTGGCATAAAGTTTAACCTAACAGTGATATACCTGAAGAAAAATAAACGATTAAACCCAATCATGAGTTTCAAAATGGCGGCTGTTTGAAAATTTCAAGCCTAATTTACTCCAAAACCGTACATTTTAACGAAAATTGTCAAGACATCTTTTTTGTAGCCCTTTTAATTTCCCATCGGATAGTGTTAATGTCAAAACAATCAGATGAAGGATAACCGTTAAGTTATGTGTACTAATTGGTTTGTTCAACCCGGCATCCTATACCAACACAGTAAATACTACAATATTGTATGGACATTTGTTGTCATTACCTTTTAACTTAGCTATTATCCTTCATCCGATTGTTTTTACAGTTAAACCATCTGATAGGGAATCAAAAGGGCTACAAAAAAGGTGTCTTGACATTTTTCGTTAAAATGTACAGTGTTGGAGTAATTTAGGTTTGAAATTTTCAAACCGCCGCCATTTTGTAACGCATGATTGGATTTAATCGTTTATTTTTCTTGAGGTATATCACTGTTAGGGTAAACCTCATGCCTAGTTTGAACTCAATCAATCAAACCGTTCTCTAGATATGAATTATTTTATACAAAAAACAAAATTGCGGATATCTGGAAAACGAAGCGTTTGCGGCACCAGTAGAACACGTCCTGCAATTCTTTCCGTTTCTTCCTGATACACCCTGTATAAACAAAAAAACTGTTATCGAAAATCTTATTTTTAATTAATTACTTCCTGAAAATGGTTAACTCTGGTATTTCTGAAATTTCGTTGGTTCACTGAAAAGGTAAGAAAATAATTAATATCTTATTAATTGAATACATGTACAGTCTCAATGCGGCCTGGTACGACTTCCAAATATAATTGTTCTCGACTGTTACATAGTATAGGCTACTTTCCAAGATTAGTTGAATTAGTATTATTATTGTATTAATTCCATGATCTAGTTATGTTGAGTTAAGTTGTAAACTGTACAAAAGATATCCAACAGAAGGCGACTATGCAGTCAAACTATTTGCCTTTATAGAAGGCGCTATTATCTTGTAACAAAGCTTTGAATAAAGCGACTCAAAGTACATCAACACAGGGTAAGGAATTCCAAGAATTTAAAGTTGTGCAGAAAGGTTTTTCTTTGTTCGTTTGAATACTTTGAAAAATAAGGTAAAACAATATGTTTAAGAAATGTGTATTGTTTAAGTATAAACGTATATTAAAGAATATTATTTAAAAATCTGTGTCTATCTGAACATATTCTTAAGTTAAACTTTGTTAGTAGTAAAACACACTGTGAACATTTCCAAATTTAACTTTTTATTTCTGCTTCAGACACTTCAGGAAATTTCTCAAAAGATTCATATTTTTTGTAATATCCCAAAATTAAATAGAATAAAAGGATTTCAAGTCCATATAAAGACTTCAAAATTATCTAGTGTATTAACCCTCAATTTACTACGGACGGTCTATCAGACCGGGCGGAAAATTTCAACAGGGATTTCTCCCTCGCCTTGGTACACTGTATCCCGCACTTCACAGTACCTTCCTGACCTCGGGTGGTCAGTTGAGCAGTGGAATCGCACGAGTGAAATCGAAGCCAGTTTGTGAGTTATCGATCTGTTGCGGTCTGACAAACGTTCCGTAGTGATTATACATACAAAATCGATCCATTGAAATAAGAACATGTGCATGTATACAGTTGAAAAATATGTTGTCATTGTTACTATGGTACTCAACAATAACAGATATGTTGGTTTACTTAAATAATTCAAACATAATTTTCATTTAAAAATGTGTGTAATATATTATATTGCATGTTTTACAGTATACAATTAAAAAAACCCAAAAATTATTCAAAAACAAAATTAGATTTTTTTATTAGGTTATTAAAACAAAGTTAAAAAAAGTTTGGAGTGTGAATGCTACTTAAATATATTTTGGTTAAAGTAACCACACATATTTAAACAAAGCGGTCTGACAGACCCGTCCGTAGTAGTTATTGAACAAAAGACGCCCGTAGTAGTCAAGGGTTTAATTTTGTTTTAAAACGTTATGAATATTTCATTTCATTTATTTACAGGTCGCAAAACAAAATACATTTGTATGACCTTCAGTCATTTTATGAATTATTTAAACTAAAACTAAGTCAGAACAATAAATACAAATTGCAGTGAAAATCAGATATAGCCTGCAGCAGAGAACAACACAAAACATTTCAGGGCTAGTACTTTACACATTAAAACCTACAACAAATAAATAATACAATACACCAATAAACAGAATAAATCAACAATCAACAATATCAGACATTATTAATAAAAATAGATTAAGTATCTAAATAAATCAAGATTTTCCCTTTTAATCAGGGGCACAAGTCTTCCAAATACTCACAAATTGAGTAATAATTCTTTCTAAGAAAAAATGATTTTAGTTGAAGCTTAAACTTAGCAGGATCACGCTCTTTTTTAATTACTAGAGGTAATTTGTTAAAAAATTTCAATCCTACAGAGTCAACACCTTTTTTTGTTTTGCATTTGGCATAGAATTGAGGTCGGAGACTATTTTTAGCTCTGGTATCATGCCCATGTATATCAGAATTTTTATGAAATTTACTTTCATTTTTTTTTACAAACAATATACATTCATACATACATATACATGGAAATGGAAGAATATTAAGTTTTCTAAACAATGGCCGACAGGATGTTCTACAAGGTACACAACAAATAACCCGAATTGCTTTTTTTTGCATTTGTGTACATATGATAATATACACTTACATATAGTAGCAGATTATAACACATATCCATTTTAACACAGTAAGCATTAAGCACAAACTGACATTCTATTCATCCAACATGAGCTTCTAACAGCCTACTTCCAGAGCTATCTAATGTCTTTCTATTACCATTAAAACCATCGCACGTACTTAGGCATGATGTGCACCTGTCCTGAATCTTAAATGTAGGTAATTAATTTTGCCTCCATTATATTTTCTCGTTCTAAAAATTAACATAGAAAGTTCTACTTTCACATATTAAAATTACCACCATCAATTCACTGTTACATTTTTCGTAGCCACATTTAAACCCATAATAATCTGTTTACGTCCATTTCGATTGTAATAAAACATCCAACTACCGTCTTTACATGTGTACACCCTACGTCTCTAAAATCCTATTTAATTTTAAAAATGGAGTAGTGGTCCTGGTTTGATAAATTAACAAACACAATTTAGTGAGTGTATTGAAAAATTACTTTTGAAATGATTTATTTAAAATAAGATTTTTTGATCAGGGTAGGCTGTATCACACGTATTAAACATATTAGTGTTTAATGTTAATGCAATTTATTTTATATGGGTAATGGGTAGTTATCCCATTCAATTAATTTAAAGTTTTAAGGATAATTTAAAGTTATTTATCCCATTTAATAACTATGGCTTATGTAATTGAATTGCAAATGGTTTTGTTTAGTTCTTAAGAATAATATTAAACAAAATTATAGCTTGTAGGAAGTTAGTGCAATTTATTTCATTGCATAGGGGTAGCTACCTAATTTTAATATCGTTCTTTGTAGTGACCATATTCACTAAACAATCCTAGTACTAGTATGAGTGTATAAATTGTGAAATTTTTAGTGAAATTAGTAGAGTGTTTTTGAGCATATACAATAGGTAAGCGCATTAATTATTTTGTTATACCACTTCATTTCTTTCACTTAAGTTATCAAATTGCAAACAGTTTTTATATCACTTAAGAATATATAAGAATAACCGAAATGTGTTCAATCATTATTTTGTAACGCTATCTTGTAACCATAAATATGTTTATAAACTAGCTACGTAAAGCGATGGAAGATTGGCTTTGAGCAATTCAAAATTCTGTTTATTGAAATTATGGACATAATTTTAAAATACGTAATTTCTTCGCCATGCTATGTAAACTCTAGCGATTAGCTCATAAATAATACCCCAAAAGTTTTCCCCTAATTGTGTTTGTACCCATAAAGTAAAGAGTATGAAAGTGCAGCCTATCGACAAAGCTATCAAACTCCAACTGATCCTTCGTTGAGAAAACTTCATAGTAAAAATCATACCTCGATTGATTACTTTACCTCATAAAAAATGACTATTTTTGTGTCCTCCATACAAGAGTTGTTGACGATTGCCTACACAACTTTCGCCTTATAGCTTGTAGGAAGTTAGTGTAATTTATATTTATTGGCAACCCCATTTAAACTCCTTAGACTCCTGGCATTAATATGGATAAACTGTGGATACATATTCTACTCCACGGGCTCTAAATACAAATGGTAATTTATGATATTGCAATTTTACATCAGCGAATTCACTGTTATTTTTTATAATGCCTTATTAAAGCCCTACTTAAACTAACCGTAATGTTGACCTATATTACTATTAAAATAACATTGTCTCTACCTCTTTCCCTATTCAAAAATAACTATTTTATACGTCGACAAGTTGGACTATTGTATCGGTTACAATTCATACTACCGCGATTCTTTTAACCTAGCCAACTTTTGTATCTTGGAATTTTTTTTGCGGCAATACCTAAATAGGGCTCTTACAGTAATGTTACTTTCTAGTGGCAAGTAAAAAGATATATTAAAATATTTTGTAAATTAAAACTTTTCTCCAATATAGGGGCTAAATTATTATTTTTTTATATTTAAAATACATTATACTAGCCTACCCGTGCGGATATTTTAGGAGTAGGCCTACACTTACCTGATTTAATACGTTGATTTAATTCAGAGTTACGTTTATTTATTTATGATGGTTTAGAAATAACAGTTTATAAAAATGTATAACCCTTTACGTTTAAACAGATTGTTAATAGATGGCGCCTTTCATTACGAATCATATGAACTTTTATCGGCAAGATTTAAAAACAATTTGTTTAACGAAAACATTAATTTTAAGCTGTTTGTCAATTTTTCTTTAATATCGGTGAACATAAACTTTAAAATGATGATAGATTTAAATTTTTTTTTTTTTTTTGGGGGTTTAACGTCCTGTTGTTTTGCACTTAAGGCTAATGAAGACGGGACCTACAGTTTTACGTGGAATCCGAACCACAGCCAATGTTGTCTGTTAAGAAACCATTTAGAAAATTATTCGGGGTCAATGGGAACTGAACCCGGAACTTTTCCATTGATGGTTGCCATGACGATTGATAAAGCTTTGACGCCTTTAACCACCACGGCCATCGTGGCTAAAATGATGATTGAATCATTAATTTTGATGAAGCATTAAGTGAGATATCGCTTAGCGACAAACCAACACTAATGAGAAATAATATATAAATATTTTAAAGTGTAAAATGTATTTTATTTGTGCTCTTAGAGTATGTTTTCCTTGAAGTCGATTGTCAGCTACAACATTCTAAAATTTTGTTTGTTTATTTATAATTATAATTAATTATTGTTTGTTCCACAGGGGTCAGTGTTAGTTCCTTTGCTTTTTAGCATATACATAAATTATACAATTATCCACTTATGAAATATTGTAAATGCCAACTTAACGCTGATCATTTTAAGATATAATAATGTATGGACCACGATATTAAGCATATTTCTCAATGGCCGAGGAAACATGGGTTGAGGATTAACAGTCCAAAAACTCAACCAATTATTTTAGTATATTCCCGATTATTAAACAACTAGAGATATAAACACTTAATAGGCTACAGTTTGATATATGAGTTTTAGATTATTATGGACAAGTAAAGTAATTGGGACTGGTTATAGACAGTAGACTGACGTGGAGGTGACTGATACAAAAAAGGGTTCTGCTGGGATGCATTATTAAAAAAAAAAAAAAAACATACAAGACGTCTTGCCTTTCCAAATTAGAGTGCTCTTAGTTAAATCCTTGATATTTAACCACTTTACTTATTGTGATGCTGTAGTGAATGAAATGTCAGGGGTGCTTAAACAATATCTCTCCTAATCAATCGTAATTCCCTTAAAATATCACAGTATACAATAATCTGTTTGAACGAAACAAGCCCTCTAGTTATAATAAAAATTTAAAAATCTAAATTTCTTACCTCAATGAGTCTAACTGTTAGGATTCCGGCTGCAGGGTCATAAGTTAAAGTTAAGTGTATTGATCCTCTCAAATCTTCTGGTTCGCTGGCAGAACGCGTCTGCGTGGGCTGAAAAATAAAATAAAACTCATTGGCAAATATAATAAACAGCAATGTGTACATGAAAGTCTCGATGTACCACGGGGATAGAAGTGGCGCAGTGGTTAAAGGCTCACGTCTAGTCAGTAATAACAGTTTTGCCTAGTTTCGAACATACGCCAGCTATTCATTAGTCTAAGAACTGGCATAAAGTAAATGTATTAAAAATGTTTTAAAATTTACTATCAAATGATATTTTTATCTCTCTATTTTTTTTAAATTACCTTGGATTTTTAGTTTAACCGCCTTGGTGTTGTGCTGTTAACATTTTACCAAATGAAAGTTTCAATCAAAATTACAGTAGCCCTTAATTTGACAAATTAGTTATTAGTAATTTTTGGAATATTTCAGCTTTGTAAATAATGAATAGGGACGGATTATTCAAGCTAATCAATACAGAGATTGCGAAAACATAATACTCGTTTAATTATTATCAAAAGCAAAATAAGCTTTTGTATAAAAGGTAATTAATGGTTATATGGGGTTATAATGGTTCCATGCGGCGGATTTAGGGAACATTGGTGTTCATTACTTAAATTAAACAATATTTTTTTAAAAGACTTAACTTTTTAGCAAATTTCCATAGGAACGGTGAGCTATGGTGGGACCTAAGGTCGGGAGGAGTCAATTCTCACCGATCATGGTCCTAAGAACACATATTTTGGCGTACAAAAAAAATATATATATATATGTGCTTGTTCGAACAACAGAATATTACGTCTGAATTGGTCTACATTTAGTACACACGTTGGTTTTTTTAAGTAACTTGAACGAGATCGTTAATAAAAACCTAAAAGAATGGGTAGCTCGTTTTGGAAGTAATTTTTGGAGATTTTCGTACTAGAATGAAACGATTTTCGGGTTTTATCTAAAAAAAAAAATATACATAAGATTATTTTGAGCTTTTTGTTTCTTAACATTTCCGGTTTCTACAAAATTAACCAAACTGTAAAATACCATAAAAGTACTCGTTTAATTGACGAAGAGGATTTTACCGTGGGACAGCTTCTGATACGAGCCCGACGTTCGGGATGTGAACTCGCGAAAAGAGTTTGTACGCTGCGAGCGAAACGAAGCAGTCCAAAATCCTAGGCCGGAAGGTCGGGGTGCAAACTCGCAAAGCGTAGACTATAATCAGCAAGGGCGAATTTTTAAGCTGCGAGCGGAACGAAGCAGCGAGTGAGTTTTTGGCTGAGGTGCAAATTAATTCTACTTATATATTTCGTACACGGTTGCACGGCCTTCGTGAGTAGGCCAATTTCCCAACTAATTGGTTAAAACCGTAAAACATACATCCTTAATTTTGAAAATTCTTTCAACTCACATCGGCGGTTCAGCTGCGTGGTAGAATTAATTGAGTTTGTAAATATTTTCATATAACTAGCAATATTGTTTTACTGTAGAGAATGCAAATAATTATATAAAAAATATAAAGGTCATTCTGCAAAATAATAATAATTCCCTTAAGTGTAAAATATGTAAAGTGTTTTTCAATTAATTAATGAAAGCTTGCTTTGATTCACGTTATATTATTTAAACTATTACTGTACGCGAATATTTTTGTGCTACAGATTGGTGTTTAACAATTATCTTGTATTATTGCACTTTTTTTTGTCTTAATCCTATACTAAAGTATCAAGGTTTATGGTTCAAACGAAATACGAAAAACTTATTTTGGCTTCTTTAAACTATATTATACGAGTTACAAATCTGAATTCAGAATACAAAATTCTGAAAAATTGCACTAGTTTTCCTTCTTTCTTGTCCGACATAGTAAAAAAAAAACTAAAACAGTTTTAGCCCAACCAATAGAGATTTTTCTTGTTATTGAATTTAACAGCAAGCGACATCTTCAGTGACTTTAAGGGTAGCACATAGGTATGTAAAATACAAAAAACTATCAGGCAAAGAGCATTTGCGCATTTTTTAGAAACAAAAATAACAAGAAATTAGGACTTTTGGGGTTTTTCGTTGATATTATAAAAAGATATTAATGGATCAAGATACTTCCAATAGGAAATTTGTAGAGAAATAAAAAGTATACAAAATGGAATTTTAAATACCCCAATCGAACTATTTTTTCACCGAGAAAAGACGAAAAACGCTTAAAAATTACCATTTTCCCAAAATCTTATCTTTGTTAATTTACAATATTAAGGACAGATCTTTCGAAAAATTATTGTTTATTATGTGTACTTCAAACAGGAGGAAGATGAAGTTTGTCGCATTAATAGTATTAGCTCAGTTGCACTATAAACAGTTAATTTATGTCATTATCTTACAATGGCCCGCTTTAAATTTTCCAAATTGATCCAGAAAGTATCCGATTTTCGAATAAGATTGATAAAATGTGATAAAAACGATTCCGAACATAGCGCGCAGCCTGCTGTTTACTCTTTTTCTCCACTGCTGGTTCTCCCACTACCACTGCCTCTCTTGCGTCGATTGTAAGTTAAATAAAAGAAATTGCAGAATAACCTTCTTTATTTATTTGTTTAGATAAACCCCAAATAAATTTGATTTTAGTACGAAAAAACGAAAAAAATTTACTTTCGGTAAAACAACATGCTACCGGCTGTTGGATTTTGGTTAAAGAACTCGTCCGAGTGACTTGGAAAACCAAAAACCAAAGTGTGAACCAAATTTGGACCAAATTGGACGTAAAATGAGGCCGTTAGAGTGTGAACACATAAATACTTATTTATATACAGTTTTTAATGGCATCCCAAATCGTGTTCTGGGGTTCATGAGCGGAGCAAATTTACTACTTACTAGTGGACATGGCAATGCTTCGCTATTGCTTGATTTACCTAACCTAAAATTATATTCAGTTTTTGATCCAAATCAGTTGTTGTTCATAATCAGCTGTTGATCAAAATCAGCTGTTTTAAGCTTTTCATACGAACAGCTGTTTTTTGTGCCCCTGATAAAATCAAAAGAAATCTTTCTTCTTCTTCCTTAAGATTGACCTTCCATAAGATTAACATGGCAATTTTGAGGGCCACTGGGGCGAAGCCCTTAACATACATTGAGCTCATTTTAAGGGAAGCACAACTTCAGAGTGAGCTCTGTAAAATGACACCAAAAACATCAAAATCGGTTAAAAACTCTAGGAGGAGTTCTACTCACAAAATAACCCCTAGCAAATTAATTATGTATAGATTTACGGGAGGGATTTGAATTTAATTCATTAATTTTTCCATTGGATGTGCTTAGTCTATCAGATTCCTTAGATGTCATTCCAGAATCCCTTAGTTAATTTTTTCAGAGAATCCATTTTGTAAATATTTGAATCGCACAAAGATAAGCTGGTAAAAACACGCAATAAAATTTACATCAAGCAGGCAATTGCTGTTTGGAAAGTAATGTGATATTTATATTGTTCCAATGTATGGTAAGACGTAATGTAATGCACGTAAATTTTATAAAAATATTAAGATAGTGCATATCTTATATAGTTTATTAAATATTATATGCGTGTTTATCTTATTATATTTTATAGTTTTCTAATATTTATAATTAATTTTGTTTTTTATATAGTAGTTTATTTTAAACAATATAATTTTTGTTTTTCCCAATACATAACTATTAGTTACTCCCATTTTTGGTAGTATAGTAAAAGAGAGCTAACCAAATCAATCCAGAAATTTTTATAACTGAATAACTTATTATATTTTGTCATTCGTTTTCATCTGTCCCTTTTCCAAATCAAGTCAGAGTGTAGAGACGACTCGTATAATGCGTTCATTTTTAGGAATTAGATGCAAAATAGGCACGCAACTCATACGATATGATAATCAAAATTGACTTTACATTTAACCGCCTAAAACAATAAC
Organism: Philaenus spumarius; assembly: GCA_018207615.1. Lineage (NCBI taxonomy): Eukaryota > Metazoa > Arthropoda > Insecta > Hemiptera > Aphrophoridae > Philaenus > Philaenus spumarius. Next base: position 54,642 of record JAGFPH010004750.1, read on the forward strand.
TGTAAAATATCATGTTTAGAAAATTAGGTAAGAAATTCATCAAAGGAATAATTAAATTACTTTACATAAACTATCTAGGAAAATTCGTAAAAATATACTCAGTTTAACATATCCTACATTTCCATCACCATATTTCTGTGTGGTGTAAATTCACCCCTTGCATCTGAAATATGAAATATTCCTTGAACTCAGCAAAATATAATCGTAAAATATGATTACTTCAAGTGCAAAGTGTATGGAATGTGTTTCATGACTATCTCCACGAGGGAAGAGTACCAGGAATCGATCTATCGCAATAAATCTAAAGAACAGAATATATAAAGTTTATGATTGACTACCTGTGGACGTTGCGAGAAATGAGAACATAGATTGACCAACTAACTGAATTTATTTTGTATCTCCTTCTTATTCTATTAAATTTTATTTTACTATACGCCATTTTGAAAAAAGTACTTTTAGTCAGAAGAATTTTAACCATTAATGACTCTCAATCAATCATCATGTTTGTGTAGACTGATTATTTTTCTATACAAATTAGTGTAGCCACAATTTTGATTTGATTTTAATTTTTATTTGAAATCAGTTTCATTTGCTTCAATGATAATCTAACATTAACCCTACAACTGTCCATGTTAATTTTTAGCAACGCCTAGTCATTTCGGTGCGTGTGCAAGCATATTTTCAAAAATTCGCCAATTATAGTAATTGTATACCAATCCAAAAGTGTACTGTACCTTTTTTGTAGAGAAAAGTTCAAAGAATTCATATATGCAATTAAAAAATTTATTGATGTAAAATTGTAAAAGTTATTAGCTCAAGAAACAATAAATGGTCAGTAACGAAAGGAAAATGTTCAACTTTAGGCATACATAACAAGTAGTAAACATTTTTTGTAGTTTTTTCGTAAGCATAAAAAAGTTTCATCATTTAGTTCTAAATAGAAATGTATAAAAACATTTATCAATTTCAAATGTCTTTTTTCAAAAACACCAGTTTTTATGTTCCATCTACACGACTGCTAACAAAACAAACCCTAATTTAGTTTCAAACAGGCCTAGTTTCAAACGTAATTTAGGAATATTTGCTTTACCCAAAAATAAAATATTATTATAGCAAAGTGTAGAGAATAGATCAAAGAATTGAACCGTATACTTGTAAATTATTTTTTCCTAAAAGTTTTTACTTAGAATTATTTGAATAACAAAAGTGAGAAAAAATGTAGAAATCTCTCGCCCGTTCAAGCTATACAGGATGCGCGTGCAATAAAAAGCCGTTAGGGTTCAATTGTTCAATTTCAAACCTTAGATGAGACCTTATTAGCAGTCACTTTCCCACGGTCTTACACAACAAACTGTTCTAATATATAGCATATTTGGTTTACAGGGAAAGTTAGCTTGAAGCATTATGTTTACAAAGATACCAAAATATCTCTAAAAAACGATTGAGGTCACTCAGATAACACGTGTAATAAATAACGCTGTTTATTGGTTGGAAAACTGACCAATTGCAAGGGTCTACAAAACGCCCCACAACTTTAGAACTATTTGTCCGATTTTTGATTGGGTGGCAGTATTAGGTAGGGGAAATTGTGAAGAATCCAACGATATCTAGGTTTACTTTAGAAGAAGTACTGGGCGGGCTTTAGAAAGAGAAGAAAGATGCGTTACTTCGTCGTGTTTTATGACGAAATCCGGTGAATCCGCCGAGTTTGTTGAAGAAAACTAATAAACTGCAACGATGATTACGTATGTAAATATACGATTTAGAAAAACTTGTAAATACAAAAATTAAAGTTTAGATCATTACCTTTCCAACGGTTTTTGATTTATTGTGATTGAATCATTTTTAGTGGGGGAAATATTCATTATAAGTAGAGTTGTCAAAATTTATCGTTTTCACGTGCCACTCAAATTGAGTAGTCTGACAGTTGCAGGGTTAAGACACAAAAACGCACAACATTCAAAACACTTAAAAAAAAAAAATGTTTATGCGTCGGCAATTGTCAGGTTTTGTGTATTTATATTGCTTAGTGTTTTTATGTACATAATTTATTAACTTGGCAATGGGATTGAGTAACTATTACGTCTAAAAGAAATAAGTCATACGACGGATCAGTAACAGGTTATATTTAATATTATTATAGTATCATATATATTTGTATTCGAAGTGACTTGGAAACCAAGAACCATGAAACTAATAATACGGGCTATGTGTTCATTGGTATTCATCAATGCTTCAAATTTACATGCTCCGAAATGTCTCTGAAAATCTATTGGTTTTTTCGACACGGCCTAAAGAGGGTTACTTCAACTCGTCTATTTTTATCTTTTCTGGATTAGTGAGATTATTGTATACGTTTTCTAAATAAAAGAATATTCCTTACCAGCATTTTCTCTGGGTATTAAATTTTATTGCCATCATTGAACTTATCCCACAAACAGGACTTTCTTTTAAAAAGTTCAATTAAAGTTACGACACCATATTTAAAATTAGCCATATTTAACAAACAAAAGTATGTTTACAAACCAAAGAATATTTTTATTATAAATTATAACTTTCAGTAGACACGGTGCGCCTTGAATTGGCCATAACGGCGAGATATTCTTAAGTTATATAATTGGAAATTGGTTTAAACAAAATTTTTACTTGGATTTACTTAGGCCAAATTATTGATTAGTTACCATTCTATATTAAAAACTAGAATACACACCATTACAAATATATTATATATACTCATTCACACAATTATCAGCATTTTTTAAACAGTCTGTAGAAAGATCAATACAAACGTGGTGTAGACCAACAGGCTGGCGCCTTCAGTTTGTCCTATATACTACATTGAGGTACTGCATCTGTATTGCCTATCTTCGCCGTGAAACTTGATACATAATAATTATTATCCTCAGTTTCACTGAGGCGATATCGTGGGAGACCTGCTCTGCATGCCGGCGATTGTGAAAACTACTCTTAAGTTTAATGGTATGCTGTAGTGGCGGTCATCTTGAATTTTTATCCTACTAAAGCAATGTTAAATTTCAAACCATTTATTTCCTTTATTTTTTATCATAACATTGTTTGCACGGTTTCATTTTAAGGGCAGACACAATACGTATCTGTTTTGCGTTTCACTTTCTTTTTAATTTTTTTTCGTTTGTCACGTAATTGACATTTTTGAAGTACCAAGTTTGTAATTTTTTCTTTACATAATAAAAAAAAATTGGAATTAAAAATGAAACGCAAGCCGGATCCGAAATTGTATAAGGAATATTCAGTGTTTTTTTAATCATTCAACTACATAATATGACTTTATAAAATGGTTTGAAATGAGGCAATGTCAAAGCGCTCAGCTGCAAGAAATTGCACTGCTTAGATACGGCTATAGGGTAAAATGTCGCCAGCTGCTTTCTCGTTTACTGGAGCAGATCCTTAAGTTAGTTTTCATGATCCTGCCGACATAGTGTTGGTG
>JAGFPH010004750.1:74059-92752 GCA_018207615.1 Philaenus spumarius
AAATTTCTCAGAACCTACCGGTCCGAATTAGTTGAAATTTTCAGGAATTCTAAGTTTGATGGAACTCTTTAGAACGCCGTTTGGTAGGATCCAATCTGTTAAGCCGTTCAAAAGTTATAAGCGGGTCACATACTTACATACACACACACACACACACACACACCCGCACACACACACACACACACACACACACACACACACACACACATACATACAGACAGGGTGACACCCTCTCGGGAGTGGTCAGGGAAGATTCCTAGGACCTCAAAACTTCGAGATCTGATGAATACTCGATTTTCGAAAAACGGGGTTAAACCAATAACTTCCCGATTTTAGAAAATTTTTAATTTTCTTAGCGGGAAGTTAAAAATCGTTTAAATACCTTTTAGTACCTAGTGCCAATCTTATGTTTTTTAAATAGGTTGGCAAAAGCTGCTCATCGCAGAAAACTATCTTCTTTACTGCTACAATAGCAAACATCTTACCCTTCCACTTCCCTACGTCAGATATTCCTTTATGAAAAGCCAAGGTATGTTTGTCTGATAATATTTGACATTCCCTAAACCAAAACACGTTTATGGATGTGGCCTCTTTTGCGAAATAGTTTGGAAGCCGTTCCCCCTACATGCCCAACGCCCTCGTCACATAATCTACCTATATGTAATTTAAAAGTTTAAAAAAACAATAAAATTTGCCTTCACCGAATTCTAAATGTAAAAAATAATTTATTGTATTATCGGGTAATTAATATACGTTTACCAAAAAATCGTAAAATTGTTCTACTTGCTTATACTGTTTATAAGCCCAGACTGTGCAATAAGAATCTGGAACTGGTTTATTACGCATTTACTCTGGTTTATTATATTCATATACTTTTAGGACATTTCAAGTAAATAGTTACCTTTTGGTAGAGCGTTGTGTCAATCTTAGTGTGGTCAAGTTTAGTGTGCATGCTGGAGACTCGTGGCCGAGCTGTGGTCAAAACTATCTGTTTGTCGTTCCTAACTAGAGGTTCGGCTTGTGAAGGAAGAGGGGCAGAAAACTGCGATGGTGTCGGTGACCTAGGCGAGCCTGGAGCTGAATCTTCTAAAGAAAATAAATAATAATATATTAAAACAGAGAATACAGTACATAATTTAAAAAGTCTGAAAAGGAAACAATTTAAACAAATCCTGTTAAACACGAACTGCAATAACTTGCGTTATATATTTACCCAAACGATTAATTCCTTTATTTTATTGTTATTATTTATGTTTGATTAGTTTTAAGGCAAAATGCCATCTTATAAAATATAAACCTAATTTTGAGTTTGAGTCTTTCATCCAAGGATAAGCGATACGTCTTGATTCTTGGCTTACACTCAATTCCACGTTCACCGTGCAGTGCTGGTCTTACGGGAGATAAGTCATGCTACTACCATTACTAGGAACATCGGTTGGTTGGAACATGGGTTGGTTGGTTTCCTATACAAACCGATCATACAATACATGCCTCATCCAACCATCCAGTTCAACACAAAATGGCAGCCTACAATAGTGTGTTATATAGATTAAGAAATGTACCCATGACAGACACAGATTTCCATGAGGAACTAAGAACAATAGAATATATTGCCGTCCAAAATGGTTTTGATGCTTCAATTATAAAGAAATTGTTAAATAAGCAGCTCAGGAAATGTAGAACCAAGCAGGTTACACAACAACCAAAAAAAAGATGAAAAATATTTAGTTTTTAACTATCACAAAAGTATTGAACATATACTCGGGAATGTGCTCCACAAACAAGGCTACAAGGTAGCTTATAGGACAACAAATAATATACAAAATCATATAAGAAAAAGACACAATCCGAAGAATAAATATGATGGCACAGGAGTATATCAGTTATTCTGTAAAGACTGCCCAAAGACATATAGGACAAACAGGAAGAGCATTCTACAAAAGGTTTAAAGAACATATTCCTTCCGCCAAACAATATATGGACCAAACAACGACTGTGTCTAAATTTACTGAACACATCATCGAGCAGGATCATAATTACTCATGTATAGAGGACACCATGAAAATATTACATCGGTGTAAGAAAGGAAACTTCATGAACGCATTGGAACATTATGAAATATACAAGAATTTAAAAACTGACAGTAGTTCGTTTTCAGTTCCAATGCACTATAAGACACCGTGTTATCACTAAGAGATAACACACAACCCCTCTAACCAAATAATTGCTGCAGTAATGTTTAAGACACCGCGCGGTACGGTTCATTGATGATGTAGTTCAGGAACAATTTTAACTCGTGTGTGCTTGTAAATGTTTTGTGTTAAGTGTTTTTATGTTTATTTATTTAAGTGTTCAAAATTGACGAAGGGAAACCGAATGGACTTAAAAATGGTTGAATAACCGAAACGGCCGTCTAAACGACGAACAAATGGAATATTGAAGACGGTAAGTTTAACATTTGATTTTATGAATGATTATACCTAACTGTTGAGTCCCACCAACACTTGAAAGCTGGTTTAATACAGTATAGCCAAAGGAGCCCTACAAAGCTTGACAAACCCCAGGAAATATCCACTTTGTTACTAACCACTTTATGCAGTGCAATTATTGTCTAGTTCAGCGGGGAAGACGCATGCGCTCCTGGTAAAGTGGTCGGTTGATTCTTACCCCGTAATGTGGACCATAACAGTATATTTGCCTTATGCTGGGTACGCAGTTGCAACAAACTGTCGTTCCGTTTATCAAAACTGAAGAAATCCCACGATCGGTTCAGCAAAATTTCAAGGAAATGATGTTCGGAAGGACGAGGTACGGGGCCGATCGCTCCGTTGGCGGTTTTCAACGTCGCATCAAAGGAATGTTCGGGGTGAGATTAGAGTGGACGGGGTCGAAGTCGTACCGTACCGTTCGTCCGTTTTTCGGATTCCCCTATCCCGCCCGTCATTACCCTTCTCTTGTATGTTTTGTGGATTATTTTCATGTTTTATTAAATTTCATTTTTGCTCTCCGTGATAAAAAAAAGGCTAATAAATTAAACATGGAGTGGGAAAAGGAAGAAACCCTCGAATTTATTGACCAGTACAAGTCGTACGAAGTGTTGTGGGACCCAAAACCCCCCACAGTACTATAGTAAAATTCGTAAGCAGGATGCCTGGGAGGGCCCGCGAAGGTCTTTTCTTCCTTTTTCTCACAAGGTAATTAATCAAAATTAACGCGAATGCTGCCACTTGCTCCAAAATCAGATTCTGGGACGAGAACTTAACCAAAAGAACGCTCGATTCTCCAGATCGCCCTCCCGTATCCAATTTGTTACGGTATGATGTTCGGAACGCTGTTATGTTAAGATGTCTTGTTCCTCTAAATGTTCGGATCGGTGATACGGTACGGATGAATGGAAAGGCAATTTGTAAGTGTGTATCGAGCTTTAGGCTCTCAGGATTCTCGATCGTGCCACACAAAACTACTCTCAAGAAACATAATTTTAATAAATTTCTTCCAACTGCCAACGAATTTAATGCAAATACCCTTAAAGATTCCCAACATCTTACCGCCCAAATTTTTTAGTTATTAAATCCATTTTTTAATAAAAAATTAACACACAAATACTTTTTCTATCAAATTTAGGTACCATAATATTTTGTTTATTGGGACTGGACAATACAAACAAATTCCAACCCTATCTAACTAGATTATTAAATATAACTTTAAGAATGACAATATTATTAAAATCCCTTCAAACCCTTTATTCCTTCATAACTCTCACTAAAAAGACAGTGGTAGCTAGCTCAAAATGTTTGTGCAGTACAAACTAAGAGCCACTGTGGGGCATTAATGCCAGTGCATGGTTTTGTTTGAATTATTCTATATAATTAATAAATATTAATATAAATTAACTAAAATATTATTGGTTTCATACTTTAAAAAAAAAAAAAAAAATTAATGACTTTCAGGAACTACGTTTTTATCTTTAGTCGCGACTAAATAGTATTTACCATGGTTACTATTGAAATACAACTGCGTAGACATGAGTTGTTGTCCTACATTTATAAATGATTATAAAACTCCGTCTAACTTGGACAAAACCCTTCATTTTTATTAATTGATAGCTTCTGTTTTCCCTTTTTTAAATTTTAAACAATACAATTTTATTATCTGTGTATCTGTGTGTCTGTATATCTGTGTATCTGTATGTCTACATCTGTGTGTCTCTGTATCTGTGTGTCTGTGTATCTGTGTGTCTGTGTATGTAGCATCGTAGCTCCCAAACGGATGAACCGATTTTGATTTAGTTTTTTTTAATGTGACTTGATTGAGGGTGTTCTTAGCTACAGTTCAAGAAAATCTGTTCAGCCATTCAGAGATTTAAAAAATTGTATAATACAAAATCATAGAATTTCAACCCTATGTTTTCCTACATAACAGGGACATCAAACAACTTTTGTTATTTTTAAATAACTACCGCAGTCCTTTTTCATATAGTTGTACTTTTTCTGTTAATATATATAACATGATTATAACAATTCAAATTATTCTATCACTTTCTTCAACCTGACTTTTACTCGTAATGTACATGTTTAGGGCAGTTGACTGTTACATATATTTCTTTCACATGTGAAGCTAATCTTGATAACTGTACAACAGTTTGCAGTCTTCTTTATCGTTCGTGCCTCTATGTAAATAATTTTAAAATGTGAAAAATAGATGAAATTGATTACGAAAATGAGTACTTCTGCAAAGTGAAATAAGCACAAGAAATTACTATAAGTATTTTACTTGATATTTAGTCCTTCGTGTGACTTCGTTACGCTGTCCTATTTTACGTCGCGTTTCCAGGTATAAATAGCATTTTCAAGTATGTATTATTGCTTTTTTTTCATAAAAACAAACACATTAAATGCAAAAAGCACACAACATAATTTATAGCGCTAAATGGTTTTAGTTGGTTTTTGTACAACATCGCATAACAATGGTAAACTAAACTAAACAGCCTACATTTTACGGTAGTTACCGACCGATTGTTTGGATAATCGAGGTTGTATCGCATAATTTGTTAAACTGAAATGACAGCTGATCGTTTGAAATATTACTGGGTTTGTGTCTGAATTCTTAGTAAATTTCAAATTAGTGTACAGCGTTCATTAATCTTCCCTTTTTGCAATAATGAAGAGGTTTATTCTATACACACCTGACTTTCCTTTCTGTTGATGTAATCTTTTTAGATCGCAATATTTTTTTTTAACATTGTCGTTGATACGAAACATAATGTTCAAAAATTTTGCGTAATAACAATTGACACCAATAGAAAGAAAATCAGGTATGTATAGAATAAACTGTAACGATTGTGACAGCTTTTATATTCTACAAACAGGCAGACCGTTTAACGAACATATGCCGCACAATAACATTCGTAATGTAAAGTCAATTACACACAGCCTTTAATAGAATGATTATAACCATCACTACACATATTTCTATGTGACACCTAATTTGACACCATTTACTTTCTCACTATGCTATATATAGTAGCCTATAGAGAAAATATAGTGATCGCAAAAAAAAATCGATGTTGAGATTTTTGTGGAAATATCCATTTTGGGACCCCCTGAGTTCAAAAAAGTGGGTTTTACAAAATTTCTGTCTGTATACGTCTGTCTATATCTCTGTCTGTATATGTATTCAAAGCTAGAGAAAAAACTATTCAATCAATTTCGAACAAATTTGCACCAAACATGTCAGTTAGGCTTGTATAGATTCACGAAAAAAGGTTTTGAAAAACAAACCCCTTTTTGGTAAAAAAATACCAAAATTCAGTTATTATTTTTTTATAAAAAACGGCTCTAACGATTTTGATAAAATTTTTCTTATTTGTTGCTTTTAATGTACCCTACCATTGCAAAAAACAGCATCTTTCTAAACATTCTCGTTTAGCTAATAATAGTAATAATAACTGATTTTTGGGGCTTTTTTTGGCAGAAAGGGTTTTTTTTTCTAAATTGTTCAGAATTTTTTTCATGCATCTACACAGGCCTAATTGACGTGTTTGGTGCAAATTTATTTGAAATCGAATAATTTTCTCTCCAGATAATAATAATAATATTTATTAGTTAATCTCCTACTTTAATATCACCTCTCCCAATCCTCCTATAATTATGAAGTCACAGTGAATCTGTTTGATAATTTACATATGCTTGTGAGAAAGTATGTGCCAGTTCCTGGTACCGTTTATTCATTATAGCACGAAAAAAAATGATCTATATTGAAGGATTCGAAATTTACAAAGAATTCAAACACAACCCCGATAATATATTAAATGAACAGCTGTCATTTCAGTCCAACCACTTATACGATACAGCCCTCGATTATCAAGATAGAACTGGCAAATGACTACCGTACAAAGTATGCGATTTAGTTTACCACAGACGATGCGTTGGTGTACACAGACCAACTAAAACCGTATAGCGCTATGAATTACGTATAACGTGTGTTTTTTATTACTTTCTCCACCCTATACGTAGTATATGGAGAAAGTATTGTTTTCGTAAAAACGTTCGAATTTGAATTTTCAGTTGAATTATCTGTTTTGGTGCTCCCAGAACCCCAAAAAATTGTTTAGTGCAATTATCTGTGTTGGTGCTCCCTGAACCCAAAAATATTTTTAGTGGAATTTTTTGTTTTGGTGCTCCCTGAACCCAAAAAAGTGTTTTTAACGTGGTGTCTGTCTGTCAGTGTGTCAGTATGTATACACGACCAGAGGGGACACTATTGGTCCGATTTTCATGAAATTTGGTATGTAGGTACTAAACCCTAATATCTCCAGGCGTTTTTTTTCATTTTTTTGAATTTTTAATTTTTAAGGGTAATTTACCCCTAAAAACCAATAAAAAACGACAAAAATGCAAATTTCTCAAAAACGGCTCTAACGATTTTGATCAAATTTTCAGTATTTATAGTGCTTAAGATGCCAAACAAAATGACACCATCCGCTTTTATCAAAACTTCGGCGTTTCATAATTATGGGGAAATGTTAAAAAATAAACAAGTTTATGTTGTCAATCTAGCATCACGGCAACGGCCGCAAGGGATAGCACAACGGTAGAGAAGACGGCCAGTAATTCAAAGGTCGCGCGATCGAATCCCGCCTGGGACAATAACTTTTTTATACGATTGACGTAGGTAGAATATTATTTTTTTGTTTTGTTCTAAAAAGTAGTAAATAAAATGATTAAAAACAATATTATTTTGACTACAGTAAGTTGGGAGAAAGTTTGTGTCAGTTAACTGATACCGTTTATTTAATGTGTTTGTGGTTTTATGAATATATGATGACCTGAAAAATGATAATATGTACTTGAATATGAAATTACGATCTCGGAACGTGTTGTAAATAGGACAGAATAACGAAGTCACATTTTGGACTAAAAATCAGGCAAAACACTTCCCTGTACTTATTTCATTTTATGAAATGACTTACTAAATATCAGCCAAAACACTTTTCTGTACTTATGTAATTTTATGAAGTGACTTGGATACCACAAAATATGAGACTAAAACTTCTACAAAATCCTAGTAGCTTGATGTATCGCCCTTGTGTTTATGCAATAAATACATTCTGAAAAAAAAAACAAGTATGTTTGTATTTAATGAAGAACCAGAGTCATGCACAAGACCTTTAAATAGTTTTTAACGAGAGATAGGCTACACAATCATGTAACTTACCTCCTCCAGACGAAGCTTCACTGTGACAAACGCTTGATTGCCTTTGTAAATTGTGCGGAACCCAAAAGTTGTCGGAGCTCGGAGATCTGTTTAAGGACTTGCTACTCCCCGCTTCTGCAGCCGCTGCAGCCACAACCGAAACCCCGACCAGTGCTTCTTGGCTGTAAATATATTTTGGAATAAAATGCTGCTTCGATTACATATGACAGTCTGGTAAATAGTTTTAGTATCATAGCTTGCAGATTCTACACGATTAAAACAATCTTGCACAGTTCGTTAGTTTTGCTCCCTTACTCTTCATCATGCCTTGGTTTCTTATGTGCAAATGGTTTTAGGAATCAAGTTTAATAATAATTTTAATTAAATTACAAGTGAAAAAACATAGACAAAGACCGGAGTTGAAGACGGGACCTTCACGTTACCGGTCCTGGGTTCAACTCCCTGTCTTGGTCTATGTTTTTTCACTTGTAATTTAATTAAATATCCCTTGCTGAGGAAGTGTGTAAGGGAAAAAATAATAATAATAATTTTAAGTTCAACTACATGTGATGCTGGTTTTGATGTTCTGATGTTGACCAAGTACAAATCTATATATTTAAAAGCCAAATACACTGACTCATCACGAAATCTCAAAAACTACTCAACGTATTGGAACGAAATTTGGTATGTAGCTTCCTCTAGGGCCATGGGTGCTCACTGAGAAAGGTTTTCAAAAAAATCTAAATTTTAGAGGGGGGGGGGGGTTTGGGGTTGTCAAATTTACTAAATCACGATCTCTCCAAAACTACCAAACGGATTGGAATGAAATTTGATATGTAGCTTCCTAAGGTGCTCGCTAAGAAAAGGTTTAAAAAATATATAAATTTTAGGGAGTTTGGGGGGATAAAAGTTACTACAAATCCAAATAAAAATACATAGTATAATATTGGTATTTTTTTGTTTCTTAATGTACATTTAACTTGGATTTTTCTATCGATCCATGCAAATCCGCATCGTTGCATCTATCTATATATTTTGCTGCCCCGATCTATGTATTGATCATCATATCTAATGAACGATTTGTCTAAACATGGTGTAATCTTAAACAATATATACTATTTATGAGATAGATATTCCAATTAAACAAAATATTGTACGGTTATAATTCTTACGAAATTTGTTGAAGGGTTTAAAATAATGTTAAATTGGATTTTTTATTATGTTGCCTACAGACTTATCACGATTTCTTAAAATGTATATAGCCTTGAAATAAGAAACCCGACACTTTCAGTTTCCTACTCACAGACCAGTATTCACTGGTACATCAGTTGGTGTTATCATTTTGATGTTCTCATTCATCTAAACCCTTCTATTCCTGATACTCCCGTTCCCTCTTATATTGCGGAGGATAATATTGGCGAAATTGAGCAGCTTTCAGACAATGATCTCCAAAACTCTCAGTCTCTGTCGACAGAACCGTGTTTGTCATCTGATACTGTCAGATCATTGTTCCATTGTTCAAACCACCCAGAAACGTGAGAAAAAACGGCGAAAACCTTTTTTCTGATACTAATCGTGCCAAAGCACATAGGGAGTCTGTCAAAAGATACAATGAAAAAATCCCGCCGTAAATCGCGAGGCTTTCAAAAGATACAATAAAACAAATCCTGTCGTTCATCGAGAGGCTTCCAAGAAGTACAGTCAACAAAATCAACAGGTCAAAATATCTGTAGTTCAAAAATACAGTTATAAAAGATGTCACCTGAAGGTGCTTCCATAGTCTGAAAAATCAATGTCAGGGTTTCACTACAACTGCAACACCGATTATCACAAAGACAAAACAGTTGAACTAGGTTATATGACGACATGTAAATGGTGTACAGCTTTGAAGTAGTATAAATGACATGGTTTAGAACCTACGATTCATATCCTTATGACATACAAAATTACCTTCATTTGTCGCATTTATTTCACCAAAATAATTATGCAATAGCGAAGCATTGCCGGGTCAGCTAGTATATTATACTTGTAATTTGAAAAATCATCTTTAGTTAAATATCTAATTGTTTGATTGTTTCATATATAGTTCAAATTAAATTCCAGTGCATTCAAAAGAAATAAGTGTAAAAGGAATAGTTTGCCTAACTGTTAACGGTTTTATGATGTCGTTGATTACTTCACTGCCATCGTTAACGTAAACGAAAAGAACAACTTTGAAGCTATTTTTTCATCATAGGAAAAATGAGCTATTGCAGTGACTATTATGGTAAGATTTAAGGTGGGAAGAGGTCAATGAGAACCGATCATGGTCCCCTGAACACGTTTTGTGATGGTATTAAAAACTTGTTATATATACATTAGTACGCCATCTAATGGCCGCATTTTACGATCTATTTCGTAAAATTTTTTACACCAAATTTTGGTTTTAGCCAGAAAAATCCAACAACTGAAAGAACATTCTTGACGTAAAGTAAAACGGTTATGATGTTTTTATTACTAGAATGAAACGTTTTCGGAGTTTATTTAAAGAAATGAATACATGAGATTGTTCTGCATATTTGGTTTTTTACTCGACCTTATAGCCTATCCGCATTCCCCCTCCCCCCCAAGACAGATAAACATGTAAAATACCATAAACGTACCCGGTTACAATCCACTTAAGGGATTTATCGTGGAGGTAGTTTTTGATCCGAGGCAGACAACCGGAATGCAAACTCGTAAAGGGAATTTTTCCGCTGCTTTAGAAGCAAAGTGGTATATAATCCGAGGCCGCAAAACTCGCAACGAAACAAAGCAGATTCAAACAAATTCTACTAATTTTCCAAGTAGTTGTTTGAAACCCTAAACTTAATTTTGGAAATCCACTCACGTCAGCGGTTCAGCTGCGTGATCAAATTATTTTAGTACTGAATTTTTATTCCATAACTTTTAACTTCTAAACGTCCAACGTTCATAGAGGAACTGAATATAATTGAGGTTGGGTATTATAGCAACTGTGATCAACAGTTCCACGATCACTTTGTAGTATTAATAAAGTATTATACACTGTAAAATACACACATTTAGAAACACATTGCGTTTGTGTATAATTTCTTTATATCAGAGTAATAATTAATTTAGATTGTAAAAACTAAATTAATACAGAGGTTATAAATTTGACATCTAGAAATTAAAGTAGACTAAATTCAGTATAAAATACCACAAACCTCGGTTTAGAAAGCAAAATGAGACTTCTCTGTTGAGCCTCAAGTTATAACTTCTACATTACATATCCCAATTCCTAAACCGAATATAAAACTGCCCTAATAAATATTTAAAACACCTTTGTGTGTAGGTTATGTATTAAGTACCAGGAGACCGAGCTAAAGCTCGATTATAAGCAGGGCCATGATTTCAATAATTATTGAACATTTAAAAATATACAAACAGTTAATTTAGGTTAGGCCTATTACATTAAACAACTAAATAAAGGGTATGTTTATTTAGCAGAAGTATTCGTTGCCATGGTAACTATAAATAGATACAACATTAGGCTTACCTCTAATAAAATACAGTTTAAAAGAAAACAGATGATTATTGTAATGGCATTGAAAACATTTGCATCAGCTGTGCTTCGTTTAAAAGAAAACAGATGACTATTGTAATGACATTGAAAACATTTGAACCAGCTGTGCTTTGTATTGTTTAAAATGGACAAATTTCACTTTTTAATTTAATAAAAAGACGTATAAAACGAATTTTCCCAGACTGGTGACCATTTCCAATCGATTTCTCGTGGCCAAAAGCCCCATATAAAATCAAAAAATCAAAAATCCTTAGACGGAGATTCCAGATCCATTTAGCAGACAGACAATTATATCTCGCTTTAGAAGATAAGATATTTCAGTCTTAATAAACATAAATAAAATAAAATGAAAGATGGCACCTGATGGAATTATTAACCCCACTTGTAATACAGTTAGCAAGGACGTTAAAATCCAAATAAACTTGTTGTTTGCTTGTCGATGAAACCGTTTATGTGTACATGACTTTTATCTGGAAACCAAACATATTTTAGGAACCCAGGATTTAAACAGTTCATTGCGAATATGTAAAGCTGGCCCAATCACAAATTAAATTATCACTTTCGTTTGTTTAGCTATTTTCATTGTTTGTTTGGACTTTGCAATTTTTCTCCAAAAATAAGGGGAATCGTTTGTTTGGTTATTTGTATCGTTTGTTTAAGTTCAGTAATCCGTACACTGTCAAAAATGCGCCCATAAAGCATATTTACCCCCAAAATGAATATAATAGTTTGTTAACGTTTGTTTAGTTACGTTCATCGTTTGTTTGGACTTCCAAAAAATGAGTGGAATCGTTTGTTTACCTTTGTTTGTATATTTTCAGTCTGTACGCTTAGTAAAACACGGCAAAAAAAGCACCCGTATGAATGGAATAGTTTATTTACATTTGTTTAGCTCTTTCAATCGTTTGTTTGGATGTAGGAAAAAACTTTTCCAAATATAATTCGTATCGTTTGATTACGTTTCTTTAGATATTGTCATCGTTTGTTTAGTCTTAGGTCGGAAAGAAATCGGAAAAACCCGTCTTGGGCGTTGCTAGGTTTGTTTCCGTTTGTTTAGCTATTTGTATCGACTGTTTGGACTTAGTTCAAGAGTTATTAGCAAACTTAACAGGGCGCTGATTGGTTTACGCAGCCATTCAGTGCTAAAATTGAGGTGCAATGGGTTCACACCAACATCGCCCATTAAGCATATTTACATGAAAATCAATGGAATCGTTTGTTCATCGTTTATTGAATGAATGAATTATAAGGGATAATTTTATTTTTTTATTTTGGGATTTTGTCCTGCGAGTTTCACATAGCCGTTCGTTTCTATTATTGAGGAGTAATTTACTACTCTGTCTTTTTGCCCCTTACATTTAAAGTTGACCAGTTAGTATTCTAAACGGAATCAACCAAGGTTTTTAAACATTCTTCTCAAAGACTTATTACTGATGTTCATTTTTAATGACTTCCAGCGAAAACGTCTTTCGGAGACTGCTGGAGTACGAAAGAAGTAAATTTTCGTAGTGACCGTTTTCAGACGACTCTTTACGCAAAGTAAAACACTACCCGCAAGACGGAACTTGTCAACAACACTTACCATTACAACATTACTTGGAGGTTGTTTGTGGAATCGTTCTTGAAACTCTACAGCAGTTCACATCAAACTAGTACTAGCGAAACGTCCTGCTCCGTAAGAGCATAAATCTTGCCCGCGATAAAAAACCTCTGGTATGGTAAGAACCATTACGGTGTTAACTAACCTCAAGCAAAAAAGGTATAGTAAGTAACGTGGCCTGGCAACAATCAACAATGTCATCATCTGTTCTAAAAACCAGCTACAGCTGCTTTAATTGCATTAGAGTTTATATTGTCGCATACCGCAGTTTATTAGTAAAACGCATCTAAAACCTCTAATATTTGTTTCCAAAAACAATCAATCACGAGGTCAAAAACGAAGCAATGAACCGAAGATTACAACTCTACAAATCTTGGAATAGTATTGCGTAGGGGTAGTTCATCTTCAGCAGCCTCCACAATCACACTGTCTTTTCCGTTTAGATTAATCTCACAGTGCAAAACCGTTTCATCAAGGTAAACCGAGAACAATCGATTAAACTGTAGAATTCTACACACCGGACTTCAAGGTTGGTCGATTGTTTTCGGAAATCATCGTTAGAACATACCAACAGTAGTTAAATAATTCAATCACGCAGCTGAACCGCTGACCTGAGTTGAGCGAATTTCCAAAAAAAATTATTTAATTTAGGTTTTTAAATAACTATTTGGAAAATTGGTCCTCACGAAAACGCTGAATATCTGCCTGCGCGTACGAAATATATTAAAAGAATTATTTTTGTACCTTAGCCTCCGGCCATGTCTCACGCGCTCCTTCGTTCCGCCGGCACGGGTAAAACTCACTTTTTGATCTTTTGTACTGAACACTTTTATACGCTTCAATCAGGTTTTGCAGTTACAGTATTGAGTTTTACTGAAGGTATGCGGATGGTCCCTGGAAAAGCTTCTCTTACGACTCAATTGTTTCTTTTGTACCTGTCTTTATACTTAATATTCTTTCATTTTCATTTAATAATAACGATGGTTTGTCATTTGAAGTTCGTAGAAGCATACAAATTCAAACCTTGCATTCCTTTATTTCGTCATCTGCACCGCCTCTTCTCAATGGGTCGATTCGAATATGAGAAAGAGATAAATATGCAATAAAAATGGTTGTGCATTGCGTATTGATTCCGATAACAAAGACACAGCTTGTCTCAATCCTGCTTATTGTTATTGCATTTTATATATAAATACGAGACAATTTTCAATATACAATCAGTGATTTATTTAGTAGCTTGTGGAACTGCGCTTGGTTTCATTGTTATACATAATTTATCAAACATTCTTGTGTATTAAATATTTACAAACTTTTAAATGTAAAAATATAAAGAGTGAGGAAGAAGTTTTACGTGGTTCCATCGCGATTCTATACATATACATTAAATGAAATTGGAGTATCTGCTTGTAATTTCAAAATATAAGTTTTCTTCTAAGCTCAAGTGGTTATTCACACATTACCAAAACCCAAACACATTTACAAATTCTGTGTCTGTCTGTTTGGCCGGGCTATAAACTTCGAAATGGCTAAACCGATTTTGATAAAACTTTCATGACCATATAGAGGAGTATTCAGAGAATATTTAAGGGTACTTTTTATTTCAAAAATATTTAAAATTCCTGTTAAAAAATTGAAAAATGTAACAGTTATGGACTCAATTAGGGATTTTGTGAACAATGTTGGGGACAACGTTGTGTATCTATTTCGATCTATGTCTTCATTATGTACAGGTCACAGCTACCCCCACCACCCAACTTAGATCTAAGTGTCTCCGACCTAATCAATCATCATTTCCTTAACCATTCATATTAAAAATGAATAAAATTATGAATTTTGTAGTTTGCATTGGCATCACCATATGATACCGCAGGGGTTTTAGAGCGAAACGAGCTGTGGGGCAGAGCCTATATTATTTAATATAATGTTTAACGTATCAATAAAAATACATAATAAATTATGTACAACTAAGCAGGCATTTAAAACTATTTAAAACAGGCATTTCATTTTTTTGAATTTTTAATTTTTAAGGGTAATTTACCCCTAAAAACCCATAAAAAACGAAAAAAATGCAAATTTCTCAAAAACGGCTCTAACGATTTT
This sequence comes from Philaenus spumarius, assembly GCA_018207615.1. Classification (NCBI taxonomy): domain Eukaryota; kingdom Metazoa; phylum Arthropoda; class Insecta; order Hemiptera; family Aphrophoridae; genus Philaenus; species Philaenus spumarius. The sequence goes on from JAGFPH010004750.1 coordinate 89,020, forward strand.
GATCAAATTTTCAGTATTTATAGTGCTTAAGGTGCCAAACAAAATGACACCACCCGCTTTTATCAAAACTTCGGCGTTTTATAATTATGGGGAAATGTTTAAAAATAAACAAGTTTGTGTTGTCAATCTAGCATCGCGGAGGCGGTCGCACGGGGTAGCACCACGGTAGCGAGCACGGCCAGTAATTCAAAGGTCACGCGAACGATTCCCGCCTGGGACAATATTTTTTTTTATACGATTGACGTAGGTAGAATATTATTTTTTTGTTTTGTTCTAAAAAGTAGTAAATAAAATGATTAAAAACAATATTATTTTGACTACAGTAAGTTGGGAGAAAGTTTGTGTCAGTTAACTGATACCGTTTATTCGTACTGAAATTAAACGTTTTGAGGTTCCATCTGAAAAAATATACAGGAAAGTATTCTACACATTTAGTTTTTTACACGACCTTATAGCCCGTCTACTTTCCCTAAAATCGATCAAGACATAAAATACCATACCCTATTGAAATCCACGGGGGGGATTTTATCCACGAGTTTGTACGCTACAAGCGAAGCGAAGCAGACCTTAATCCGACGCCAGAAAAGCGAGTTTTTCAGCTGCGAACGAAACGAAGCAGCGCCTGAACCGGGACTGGAGGCTAGGTGCAAACAAATACTACTAACATATTTCGTACACGAAGGCAGCTATTCATCGTCATCGTGGTAAACCTATTTTATAAGTAGTTTTTCGAACCAAAAACATATAAACTTAATTTTGGAAATTCGCCTAATTCACGTCAGCGGGTCAGCTGCGTGATCGAATTATTGTCATTCATATATCCAAGAAAAAACTATTCTAATTCTTATTTACAATTTTCAGGTCAGAACAAACGAAACACTACTGTTTAGAACTACAGAAAAAAGTTATTACAACAACAACAAGAAGTATGACAAAAACCACACATCCATAATATTGACCCATACAGTCATATATACAGGTACATCTTTATATATAACTAGGGGAGACCCCTGCGTGCTCCGCACGCCAACCCCCAATGGTACCTTCTAAAAACATATGTTATGTTTTATTTATAATAAAGGTGTAGTATTAATAATAACCTCAAAACTAAGATGGTAAATATATTGTTAAATGTTCAAACCAAATTATTTCTTATTTTATAACAGCAGTTAATAATGGTTAAAAGAACCAGCAAGGCACAGGTTTACACTTTAAAACCCTAACCTAAAAGGTGGAAATACAAAAATAATTGCTTCAAATTTTGAAATCAGCTGTTAATGGAAATATTAAAGCAGCTATGTTATCTGTTATTTTATTCAATTGGTTGCTATGGTATTAAATGTAAATACATGTGTTGATTTATCATTCTAAACCTAACCTAAGATTTTTTCCGACTAAATTTACAAATATATTTAAATAAAAAAAGGTTTTTACCGAAATTAATTATAGCCTATGTTACTCAGGGATAGTGTAGCTTTTTATTAGCAAAACTATTTTTTCAATCGGTTCAGTAGAGCCACAGATTAAACCTTACATTCAAACAAACAAACAAACAAACTTTACCTCTTTATAATATTAGTATAGATACGTGAAGCCGTTTTTTTGTAAACACAACTCCTCCCTTATTTCTGGACCAGTTTTAATGCTTGAGGTTTCAAAAAATTCGTCTCATTACGTAGTTTTTCAATAAGGTTTTAGATGTCAAAAATTTGTATCCTTAATGGCGTGAGCTAATCTCAAAGGTCGGGTTTTCCCCATAAGATTAACATGGAAAATATTTAAAAACCATTTCTATACAAAAAAGCTGTTTATAATAAGAAACAAACTAATACAGCTGCTTTGTGGAAGTAAATATTGATTTTTATAAGGGAGGAAATGAATTATTTATTCAAATTATAAAATTTACGAACTAATTTGTTGTGAACATTTAACATTATTTACCATCTTAGTTTTGAGGTTATTATTTATAACTTTTTTGTTAGGTTTTTGATTAAGTGTAGACCTGAGCCTTACTGGTTCTTTTAACCTTTATTAATACTGCTGTTATAAAATATAAGAAATAATTTGATTTGAACATTTAACATTATTTACCATCTTAGTTTTGAGGTTATTATTAATCCTACACTTTTATTATAAATAAAACATGACGTATGTTTTTAGAAGGTCGCACCGGGGGTTGGCGTGCGGAGCACGCAGGGGTCTCCCCTAGTAATAATTATTTATTCATTGATTTTTGTATATTATATATATGTAATGAAGACGGGACCTACAGTTTTACGTGGAATCCGAACCACAGCCAGTGATATATGTTAAGAAACCATTTAGAAAACATCAGGTCTACTCATCAAGAAACGTTTCATTACGTAATTAAATTTATTTCCTGTTTTACGAAATTGTATATCTGTCGGCAGTTATTGTAAATAGCTTATTGTAATACACTTACTATCCAGTACACGATGAAGTTTATTATTGTTTCTTTTAAATTTCAATTACATACTTTAATTGATATCATAACAGTTTAGAAAACATGTTGTAACAATTATTTTAATGACGGTATAATGTTGATTTACAGATTGTTACAACTTTAGCATGGAATATGACAATCGACAATTCACAGTCTGGCTTAACTACTTTATCGCGTGTCGCTTCAAGGTCGAGGGATACAACTAATATTGGGGGGAAAAAGCTGTTGAAAAACTTTATTATTGTTGTTCTTGACGTATTGTGTCTGTACAATTGTAAATTATTTATTTATCGTATATTAAACAACTCCACCCCTGTTCGAGTCGCTCGCCAACACGGTGGTGAAACATGGCGAAGCCAATGCAAACTTATTATTCTATACTCTGATATTTTCACGAAAATGACGATTGAGCTGTGACCTGTACATACATAAATAATGTAAGACAGAGAAAGAAAATTACAAGCCCATCCCCAATAGTTCGAGTTGTGGCATGCATATTTAATATTTAAAGAACATTTCAAACAAATTTTGATATCGCAAACTAAAGGAAACAATATAATATATAACACCAGATGTTTGACTTATAATATTAGTAAGCCTTTGTTTGCTTTTACCTGATCTAAAAAAACTGTTAGTTGTGGAAAAATTACCTGATTCTAAATTTGCCAAATTGGTTGCAAATAAATGGTTTTGGTTTGGTTCAATGTAGGCCTATCCTAAAATTATGTAAAGTTTTTGACATAAATCAGTTGCTATATTTATAATATTATGTAACAACAAATGTTTGAATTGGATTATAATACAGTAAGCATTTTCCGTTGATGTTTCTTTGCTTTTCGTTTCCTAATCTAACTTAAAATAAACGGTATCAGTTAACTGACACAAACTTTCTCCCAACTTACTGTAGTCAAAATAATATTGTTTTTAATCATTTTATTTACTACTTTTTAGAAAAAAACAAAAAAATAATATTCTACCTACGTCAATCGTATAAAAAAATTATTGTCCCAGGCGGGTTCGATCGCGCGACCTTTGAATTACTGGCCGTGCTCGCTACCGTGGTGCTACCCCGTGCGGCCGCTGCCGCGATGCTAGATTGACAACACAAACTTGTTTATTTTTAAACATTTCCCCATAATTATAAAACGCCGAAGTTTTGATAAAAGCGGGTGGTGTCATTTTGTTTGGCATCTTAAGCACTATAAATACTGAAAATTTGATCAAAATCGTTAGAGCCGTTTTTGAGAAATTTGCATTTTTGTCGTTTTT
>JAGFPH010004750.1:98225-112407 GCA_018207615.1 Philaenus spumarius
ATCTCTAGAAGAACTATCCATCTGCAACAATTTACACGGAATTAAAGTACTATGTCAGTACACGCAACGCAATAAATCGTTTTTGGAACGATAAGAAGAAAACGAATTAACGTTCGTTACACACAATTCAGTTACTGATTTCTAAAAGTAAAAATAAAAATGAACACAATTCTCACAAAAACTACGCTTATTCGTCAAACACGTTTAAACGACAAAGTAGTTATCTTCAGTGGCAAATGAGCTTCAGCTAAATTATAACGTATAATTATAGTTGTAATTTAGTTGTAGCTTATTTGTAAACGAAGATGACAACTTTGTCGTTGAAACGCGTTTGACGAATAAACGTGTTTTTTTGTAAGAATTGTGTTCATTTTTATTTTTACTTTTAGAAATAATATTTCTCACGAGTCAAGCTCGATAATATTTATACAGTTACTGATTGTTAGATTTTTTACAAATAAAGACTATTGTGTAATTACAAATTATTTTTTCATACATTAAGGTCAATAACCACTTCCTTCTCTCCGCCGTTATTGAGAATTCATGAAGGGGTTATCGAGTTAATTATTTCAATCATCAATTTATAGTACTGTAGTATGTTTTATCTTTATTTTCTAATTTTTACTTTTGATCTATCTCTACATTATTTTATCTGTTCCTCTGGTGGAACCTCTGTAATATTTATCGTACATTTATTTGAACTTTAACTTTAAACATGACTATTGACATCATTCAAATAAATAATTCAATCACGCAACTAAACCGCAGACGTGAGTTAATCTAATTTCCAAAATTAAGTTTATGTTTTATTGTTTCAACCTTCTATTCGGGCAATTGTTCTACTCACGAAGATCTGGACTCAAACTCTGTCTCACACGCTGCCTTTTTCCGCTCGCAGCGGAAAAACCCTTTCGGCGAGTGTGCACCTAGACATTGCGGCCTAGGATTTAGCGTGCGCAGAGCGGATTAACTCGTAACATTGTATTTTAAGTTTTGGTAGATTCTGGGGAACCAGACGAGCTATAAGGCAGTGTAAAAAACAAAATGTGCAGAACAATCTCCTAAATTTATGATTTTACTTAACCTCAACAAAAAAATTAATTCTAGTACGAAAAATCTAAACAAAATACTTTCGGTAACAAAAATTTTCTTCCGGTTGTTATATTAGCGAACTCGTCCTAGCCAATTAGAATACAAATGTGTGTACCAAATGTAGACAAAATATATACTATATATTTTATATTTATATACACAATTTTTCATGACACCTCGAATCGTGTTCTGAGGATTATGATCGGTGTTCATAGACTACTCCCGACCTTTAGTCTTAACAAAAGAGCTACTACAATAGCTCATTTTCCTTATGGATACTCGCTAATAAGGCGCTAATCAAATCAAGTCAAATAGTATTTTCTAAGACTTTATAATTTGTTCGATTAAAACTACAAAACAGTAAACAAATATTTTCCCAGGAAGTTTCTTCACTGGCCATCACTCTCTTCAGCTCCTGATCATACACTATTTACAGTATCCTTACATATAATTCTGTAAGCAAAATTTTAGATTCAAAATTGTGGGAATTTGGTAAATCGTAGGATGATGGGAGGGGTATGAAATTAAAGCTATCGATTCAAGGAATGAGGGGAAAATATAAGTTTTTTTCTAAAATTAAAAATTAAGGGGTTTTTGAGGTCCCCGAAAAACGAAAAATCCCTATAAGAAATACATGAGAATTTAAAAACGTCTGCTTTGTTTACATTAAAACTTTTGGTATTAAATAAATAAATTAAAAACATAAAACAGCTTTTCTGTAAAATAATATGACAGTTAATGTAAGTTATGTTTTTAAATAAAATCTGCTACTTATTAACCTATAAAAGATACACGTTGACACAAAAGTTCTTAGAAGAGAAACCTTATAAGTGTGAGTTTTGGAGGTTGTATGGCTGTTCTATTAACTTTTCATACATTTATACTAATATTATAAAGAGGTAAAGTTTGTTTTTTTGTTTGTTTGTATCTCTGGCACTACTGAACCGATTGAAAAAATAGTTTTACTAATAAAAAACTACACTTTCCCTGAGTAACATCAAATATAAGAAATAATTTGATAGGAACATTTATCACTATTTATCATCTTAGTTTTGAGGTTATTATTAATCGTACAACTTTATTATAAATAAAACATAACATTTGTTTTTAGAAGGTTCCATTGGGGGTTGGCGTGCGGAGCACGAAGGGGTCTCTCCTAGTTTATTACTATTTTAGTAAACCTGCCAAAGTTTAATTGATAATAATAAAAATAAAATATTACATGAAGTTTTTTTTATTTGTTCAACAATAGTCTGTTATAATTCCAGAAATCTTTCTCTAAATTTCTTTACGCCTACGGCAAACATTAAAATCGATTAACCATTTTCTGAAAACAGCAAAATCATGATTGTTAGTGTATACAAATAAATACTAAACAGGTATATTTAAAACAAAGTAATATAGTACTTTATGTATTCAGTAAGTTGTTTAACCTGATTTCAAAACGTGCCACTCACCCCTAACACGTAAATAAGAATCACGTTGACATTTCATTAAAAACTAAATCCACTAGACGCATTTCTGTTAAAATATTCATTTAACTTTTATACGTAATTTCCATTCACAATTTAAATTTTCCAATCTGCAATGATTGCTTCGAATGCTAATGAGATTGAAACAATTTAATCCAAGTGTATAATGAAATTACTGATATCGATTAAAGACTTCTGTAAATAACAATGTGTCACCTTATGTAGGGTACATTCCACTACAATTACGCGTTTCAGAACAGCTCCATCTTCAGAGTTTGTTGACTCACTTGAGATCGTTTATACGTTAAAATTCAACAAAATTGCTGACAAACCTAAAACATTTACACAAATAACACTTAATCGACATATAACATAACGCGACACATGGGATGTGCATCGTATCATGTCCTAGGACAACTAACGTCCAATGTCTCATATCTACAACTCCAAAGAGGTGTTTATTTAAGATTTTGTATTTTGGGTTTTGATTGCCGCATCGTAAAATGTATTCGAGGAGAAATTTAGTTGATCGTTCACTAAGCTGTGTATGTAATATTTAAAGGCTTCATAAATCTCAAATTCCTCTGTCGCATCCATATATTTCCCTTTTCTGTACATATTTTGTGGGTCTAATTTGGATTTAAAATTTGGTTAAGAATAGTTTTCGTCAATAAGGTGTGCAAAATTGACGTTGGTATTCTTTTTCGACAGATGCTCTTTAAATCTTTGACGAAAAGCTCTTCCCGTTTGGCCTATTTAGAATTTATTACATTTGTCATTGTTTATGGCTGAGCAATGTCTTAATATTGTTGTGGGTTCGATACCATTGAAAAATTGATTTTTTTTAACCCTAGAACCGGCAGATCGCACCAAACGAGCGATCATGACAACACATTTGTAACGCGTGATTGTATTGAATATTTGACATACTAAAAATCTTCCAATCTCAAAAAGACAAACACCATTGGAAAGGTAATGTTTCAAACTTTATTTTTTGTATATACAATTCCTTTCTAAAACGTATATTTACATACGTAATCATCGTTGCAGTTTATTAGTTTTCTACAAATCAATCGACGCCCAAAAATTCATACAAAACATAACGAAATAACTCAACTTTCGTCAATCTCTAAAACCCGCCCGGTAGATTGTCTTAGTTAAACCTATGTATCGATGGATTCATCACAATTTCCCCTATCCAAAACTTTTATCCAATCAAAAATCGGACAAATAGTTCTGAAGTTGTAAGGGGTTTTGTAGACCCTTGCAATTGGTCAGTTTTCCAACCAATAAACAGCGTTATTTATTTATTTATGATATGTGTGTGACCTCAATCGCTTTTTAGAGATATTTTGGTATCTTTGTAGACACAATGCTTCAAGCTAACTTTCCCTGTAAACCAAATATGCTATATTTGAACAGTTTATTGTGTAGGACCGTGGGAAAGTGACTGCTAATACGGTCTCATGTAATGTCTAAATTGGAATCCTAACGGACTTTTATAACATGGGTAGACATAGGAGTTTGCGCGCGCATCCTGTATAGCGTGAACGGGCAAGAGATTCCTACATTTTTTCTCACTTTTGTTATTCAAATAATTCTAAAGTAAAAAACTTTTATGAAAAGATAATTTACAAGTATACAGTTCAGTTCTTCGATTTATTCTCTACACTTTTTTATAATAATATGTCATTTTTGGGGAAAGTATATATTCCTGAATTACTATTCAAATTAACCCTAAACATAATTTTAGATAACGCCTTCAATGGTTGAAAACCAATTATTTGCAACCAATTTGACTAATTGGAATTAGTCTTCAAATTCTGCATAATTTGTATTTTTAAGCAAAAATATTACAAATTTGGATAAAACAGCTGTTCGGACCAAAAGCTAGCAACCCATGTTTGTTTGCATTCATCACCATAGCAACCAACTTATCAAATTTAGAATCAGTTTGTTATTCTTCACAACAGCATTTTTAGGTTGGATTTACAAACTAAAAGCAAAAACAAACCAAAATCAACGAAAAGAAAAATACTTACCGTATGTTCAATTCGAACATCTTTTGTTACATATTATAAATAAAATATCTGATATTAAATAACATAATTTTAGATTACGCCTTCAATGATTAAAAACCATTTATTTGCAAAGAATTTGACTAATTTAGAAGCAGATAATAATTATTCTTCATTACTAACAGTTTTTTAGATTAGGTAAAAGGAAACGAAAGGCTTACTGTTTATAAGTGAAACATTTGTTGTTACATATTATATTGTTTCCTTTAGTTGGTAATATCAAAATTTGTTTTAGATGGTAGTTATTTAAATATGAATGGTGAAATTCCAACAATCAATACAATTATTACAATTATACAATAATCTGTTTGCATTGCTTCGCCATGGGTTACAGCCAGGATTGGTGAGCGAAGAGAGCAGAGGCGGAGCCCCTAGTTATTAATACGTTTAATTGGTTCATAATAACGACGTTAAATTAGTGTATACCTTTTCCAATCTTTTCAATTTAACAATACGCAGGACTCAATCCTCTCTTTGGCGTAACTTTATCTTAATCTCTATAATAAAACCCACACGTGTAAGTCTATATCGTTTTATTGGCTGGTTAACTGGGTAAACAACCTTCTTTGCTATCAATAAATATACCCTACAAACGTAATGAATAGGCTGGATATTCTGCCTGCCACGCCCTAGACACAATACCTCCTCCTACGCGAATATAAGAGTCAAGTCTGTATACAGGATGTAACAGGCCACATGTGCTTATAATAAGCAATATAATCGCTGCTTTCGAGAGAAATTCAACCGTTTTGCACTTAAAGTATATAAGACAAATATCTTTTTCCTACAGCTACTTAACAAAGTGCGTTTTTGCACACTCACAGCAGTTCTCAAACTAAACTACATGTGTTCAGCGTCAAGTAATTATACCTCTTTGTTTTGCTTTACCGCACGGCATTCGTAAAAACAATACTTTGCAATCCGGGGTGCAAAGTAAACAGCTGATGTAGGCTATGTTTTGAAAATTTTGATTGTTGTGCTGCTCTTGGTGACACGTCATGTGAACTACAAAACTATCTGGAATATTATACAGAACGTTTCTGAACTAGATTGTACAGTTAACACGTATTGTTTAGAAAAACAGATCTTTTTAAAAAGTAAAACATTAGTTTAAAATTTACCTGAAGGAAAAACGGTGTTTGTATTACGGGTGCAAAGTTTACTTAGTCACCCTCAGTAAACTGTAACGCTGTCAAATGTGTATTTCTTACGACAAACTCAACTTTGAACCCTTGATGCACAACACAAACTATTAAATCTCGGCCCCTAAATGTATATTTTTGAGGCAGCGGTGGTTTTTGAATTAATTTAAAATGTAAAGTCGAATGTCACGTCATTTTAAAGGTATTCTAAAACATAATTGAAGAAACATTTTTACTTTCTCCACCCTATACGTAGTATATGGACACTGTTCGAATTTGAATTTTCAGTTGAATTATCTGTTTTGGTGCTCCCAGAACCCCAAAAAATTGTTTAGTGCAATTATCTGTGTTGGTGCTCCCTGAACCCAAACATATTTTTAGTGGAATTTTTTGTTTTGGTGCTCCCTGAACCCAAAAAAGTGTTTTTAGAGTGGTGTCTGCCTGTCAGTCTGTCTGTATGTATACACGACCAGAGAGGACACTATTGGTCCGATTTTCATGAAATTTGGTATGTAGGTACTAAACCCTAATATTTCCAGGCGTTTTTTTCATTTTTTGGAATTTTGAATTTTTAAGGGTAATTTACCCCTAAAAACCCATAAAAAACGACAAAAATGCAAATTTCTCAAAAACGGCTCTAACGATTTTGATCAAATTTTCAGTATTTATAGTGCTTAAGATGCCAAACAAAATGACATAACCCGCTTTTATCAAAACTTCGGCGTTTTATAATTATGGGGAAATGTTTAAAAATAAATAAGTTTGTGTTGTCAATCTAGCATCGCGGCAGCGGCCGCACGGGGTAGCACCACGGTAGCGAGCACGGCCAGTAATTCAAAGGTCGCGCGATCGAATCCCACCTGGGACAATAATTTTTTTATACGATCGACGTAGGTAGAATATTATTTTTTTTGTTTTGTTCTAAAAAGTTGTAAAAAATAAAATGATTAAAAACAATATTATTTTGACTACAGTAAGTTGGGAGAAAGTTTGTGTCAGTTAACTGATACCGTTTATTATTTTCGTTTTAAGATGACAAATATCACTTAACGATTTAAATGAAATCTTCAAAACAATATCTAGTTTGATCATGTTTTCAAAAGTTTTCCAAATACAATAATTCGATTAAGCACCCTAACAACTGACGTGAGTTGGGCGAATTTCCAAAATTAATTCTGTATGTTTTAGGGTTTCAACTAACTAACGAACATCTGCCTACGCGTAAGAAATATATTAGTAGAATTTGTTTGCACCTTCAGCCTCCAGTCCCTCTGCTTCGTTGAGCTCGGATTAACGACAGCTTCGCTCGCAGCTTACGTACTCGCTTGTTATTGTACTTTAAGGTATGTTCATGGGATTTTACGTTTTTATCTATTTTGGGACAACCAGACGGGGCTATAAAGTCGTGTCCAAAAAACAAAGTGTGCAGAATAGCCCCTATATTTGTTTTTTAAACCCAATGATTTTTCAAACAATAATTCTGGCTGAAAGTAGTTTTCGGAGATCACTACATTCACCGAAATTGATAATGGAAACAACTTTCAGAAAGAATAGTTAAATTTTTTCAGTTATCCTTAACTAAATGATAAAATGTAATACACCGTTAGATATGTCTTTAATCTTTAAATTGTATACATCTTTTGTATCTTAAAATGTTTTCGTAAAATCTCTTTTTTTATATTTGACTTTGGAAAGTTTAACCACCACCATCTTGAAACGGATAATTTTAGCATAATAAAATTTTCCTCATTTATGAAAACCAATGTGACGAACTTCCATTCTGAGTTTTATCAGTTTATCCTAAACCGTTCCTGAGATATTTGTTTTCAAAACAACGCATACAACTTTTAACTACGCAAGATAGAACACATGTTATATTGTATTTGCTATTTTTAACCTGCCGAATAACATTGTTTGACGGAATGGTTGTAGCACCCTGTATACATAATGGAAGCTATTGTTTTATACATTTTACTACCAAGAAATTTGTTGATGAGAAATTTGTACGTATTGTTTAAGGTTAATCAACATAGTCAGATTTGCAATTGTTTTACCAAACCACAACATGCTGATATTAAGCATCGATGTCTGTACGATGTGTACGATGTCGTACAAGCTACTCAGGAAAATAAAGAAAATGTCTGCGAAATTGTCACGTGATGTATGACGAGCTTAGGGTTTCATTTTGGCGACTGATCCATTAGAGATTGATGTATTATAGTTAAGCCCAAAAACATTCACAGTGTTATTGCTTGATTTTACCACTCTTACGTATTTGTATCGAACCTAAATATTTTCAAATTGCGTACAAAAGAAAAAAAGAGAGAAAGAAACAGTGAATTTGTTTTTAAAGCTGCAATTTTAATTAATAGCAGCTTAATAGCAGCTATCTATATATATAAAAGCGAAAACCCACTGACTCACTGACACACTCATCACGATTTCTCAAAAACTACCAAACGGATTGAAATGAAATTTGGTATGTAGCTTCCTCTAGGGCCATAGGAGCTCACTAAGAAAGGGTTTGAAAAAATTCGAAATTTTAGGGGGGTTTTTGGGGGGATTAAAGTTATTAAATCACGATTTCTTCAAAACTACCGAACGAATTGGAATGAAATTTGGTATGTAGCTTCCTCTAGGTCCATAGGCGCTAGCTAAGAAAGGGTTTGAAAAAATTCGAAATTTTAGGGGGTTTGGGATCAAAGTTATTAAATCACGATTTTTTCAAAACTACCGAACGGATTGGAATGAAATTTGGTATGTAGCTTCCTCTAGGGCCATAGGTGCTCATTAAGAAAGGGTATGAAAAATTTCGAAATTTTAGGAGGGGTTTGGGGGGGATCAAAGTTACTAAAATCATAATTTTAGATCTTTTATTATTATGACAATCGTGCTTTTATTATTTAAGATCTATATATATAAAAGCCAAATACCACTCACTGACTGAACACTTAAAAAGAATACAATTACGTTAAAAAGACTGAAAATATCAACCACCACAGGCAACGCCGTAGGGCCATAAGTGCTCACTACGAAAGGGTTTGAAAAAATTCGAAATTTTAGGGGGGGTTTAGTGGGGATCAAAGTTATTAAAAAATGACTTCTTCAAAACTACCGAATGGATTTAAATGAAATTTGGTATGTAGCTTCCGCTAGGGCCATAGGTGCTCACTAAGAAAGGGTTTGAAAAAATTCGAAATTTTAGGGGGGTTTGGGGATCAAAGTTATTAAATCACGATTTCTAAAAACTACCGAACGGATTGGAATGAAATTTGGTATGTAGCTTCCTCTAGGGCCATAGGTGCTCACTAAGAAAGGGTATGAAAAATTTCGAAATTTTAGGAGGGGTTTGGGGGGGATCAAAATTACTAAAATCATAATTTTAGATCTTTTATTATTATGACAATCGTGCTTTTATTATTTAAGATCTATATATATAAAAGCCAAATACCACTCACTGACCGAACACTTAAAAATAATACAATTACGTTAAAAAGACTGAAAATACCAACCACCACGGGCAACGCCGTACGGGTCAGCTAGTCTATACATATAAATAAAATTGAAGTGTGATTTCGAAATAAAAAAGTTTTTCTAATCTCATATGGTTATCCACACTTTACCAAAACCTAAATATGCATTTTAAATTTATTTTGACTGTCTGTACGACCGGGCTAATCTCCGAAATTGCTGAAAGAATGTTGACGAAACTTTCATTTGCATGGAGAAGACTTTTCAGAGATTAATGTAGGTGTAAAAAATTTAAATAAAAAAAAAATATATAAACAAAATTAGGGGTTTTTCGAACTGACGTGAGACGCGACCATTATAAATAAAACATCTGATTTGGATCAAAAGCTTAACACTTCGACAGGATCGTTTGTGTTTTAATTTACTGTGATGGTGGTTTAACCGTTAAATATATATTAAAACAGATTGCAATAATGTGAAATGTATTCTTTTTTTTTTCATTATTTTCCCTTTACAAAAGAATTGGTAACAACATTCACTGTTAGTTATAATAAAACTAAATAATAATAAGTAACTTTAAACAATTATTAAACAACTTATTAACTTAAAATAATTCAAATTGAACTTAAATACTATTATACAATAATTTCAACAATATTATAAACTTAAACAAAAAATGAAAGGAATCATAAAATTACCCTTCTGTTACAAGGAAAATGTAGGCACTTCATTTAGGCTTTAAGAAGCCTGTTTAGAAACTACCCTCATTAAGAAAAAAAAAAGAACTTAAATTACACTTATCAAACTTCGAATAAAAAACAAAGGGCGGTGAAAACTTATAACATACTTTAACAAAATAAGAATACAAAAAAACAAAAATTAGCACAAAGTGTGGAGTCTAAATTGAAAACAAAGGTTATTAAGAAAATACACAGAAGTAATACTAAAAATACTTTAACATATATTATACTAGAAAATTCAACGCAATACACACGCACAAAAATAAACACAGTCACACATACATTCACACACAACAGTCCTAAAACAGCGTTCACATGTTCATTCAGTTTTTTAAATTACAATTTTTAAAATGCTATTTATATCATCTAAATCGTTTAGCCATCGCCTCAAAAGTAAAAGAAAGGTTTTACAATTTTTACATTTTTGAATATATTCTGGCATATTATTAAAAAGTTTCGGGGCAACAAATAAATAAAATTTCATAAAACAAGTCTTATTGGGCTTTGGTACAGGATGTTGCGCACCACGCCTAAGTCTAATTTTATCTGGGTTAAGTACTAGTTCCATATTTCCACTCCGTTTGTAAAATATCTTTAGGACTTTGTATACGTTAAGATGCTGCAGTGGAAGTATTTTTAAATATCTGAAAAGAGGCATTGACGGAACCCTTTTAGATTTATGACAAATAAGCCGAACACATCGTTTTTGGATACTCAAAATCTGTTTAACATTAGAAATGTAAGTACCTCCCCAACATGCCAAACCATAAGTTAGTCTACTATGTATTAACGAGAAATATACAGTTTTTAAAACGTAACTAGGAGCTAAGTTCTTCAAAAAGTAAAACTCGCGCATTATCTGGTTTAATTTTGTTTGTAGTTCTCTTACATGAGGTTTCCAAGAAACTCTAAAATCCACAGTCAAGCCCAGATACTTTATACTTTGTACCTGTTCAATAGAATTACATTGCTGTAAGCAGGTAGTATTGTTATAAACACATTGTAAACATTTATTAGTCAGGGGGGTATAACTGATTACTTCGTTTTTTAAATGGAAGAGTATAAACTTTGTTTTGTCAGTATTTAGCACCATATAGTGTTTAGAAAAACCAAACTTGTAATGCATTCAAATCATATGCCATATCATGTCGCAGATCTTCCCAGGATTCCGCCACATAACATATGGCTGTATCATCCGCAAAGGAATTTATTTTACCGCGAAGACTTGAATTACATAAACTATTAATATACACCAGAAATAAAAGTGGTCCCAATACTGATCCCTGCGGGACTCATAGATGTTGAATACCCCTCAAAACTTAATTTGTAATAACTCCTATGTTCGTTTTGGAGTTATGAGTAACCGACTGGCGGAAACGAATTTTTATCATTGTTCTTGGTTCCTAGCTATTAATTTACGTACTTATGCCTAAAGGGATACGTAGATCGATTTGGACTAAACTCACTGGGTGTTTTTAGGTTATGGAAATCGGATCTAAAATCGATTTTTTTAACTGCGTGTAATGGTAAATCATAGTCCTTTTATATATTTAATCATATCTGCAAAGGAAGCCTATATAGCTAGTTTTTAAAAATACAAATTTTGCTTGTTATTTAACTTAGAGTAAACTAAAGAGTTTCTCTTTTGAAATTTTACATTCTTAGAATAAATTAATTTTATTCGTAATTATTAAATCAATAAGAAAGTTTTCTTTTTAAAATAACTCCTGTACTAAATATTACTCGATGCTTTTCTGGACTTTTAATAGTTATGATTGTTCATAGTACTGAAGTTATTGTTTGATTGTTTTCATAGCTAAGTATGACTGTGACAACTTCACCTAATCGTGGATGATACTGTTCTTTCATTTGAGTGGCGGCGCATCAATAACCACGTTAGTGTTTCTACACTCGCAATTAACTGTTTAATCAACTCATATAAAAGATAGTGTACGTTCGCCCACACGTACGTGAGTAACAGCTGATTTCACACCTCATCATCTGTAATACAAGCGTAAATTATACTTTGGGGTTATGTTTACAACTTAAATAAATAATATAATGATTTTATATTATTTTTTAAATATTATAATCGATTTTTAAAATATTACTTATAGAACTAATGTAGGCTATATTAAGTTATAAGAGTCGATTGAGGTTATAAAATTAATATAAAACATTTTGTTATCATCAAGATATTCATTTATACAAATTTGAAGAAGAGATACCCATTCGGTTATTTTCGGAAACTTTCGTACATCTCCATATAACATATAAACATATTCAAATTAATAAATTTGTGTTTCTTAACGTCATCGTTATCCAATTTTTTTATCTAGGCGAAAAACCTGGGTGGTTATCATCGCCTAGCATCGTTATCCAATTCTTACTTTAAGACGTGTATTCTGTTGGCCAACAAGTTGTAAATATGTCGGACGTTTTGTGTATTTTTGTGTGCTGTTTTATTTTTGACAACGTCCCAATGGAAGTAGAATTATCGTGTGTGTTTTGTATTTTAATGTGTTTCGTGTACAGTGTTTGAAAATGCGATTAATCGTGAAACAGCTGTAACACGTTTCTTAAAGTAAGAATTGGATAACGATGACGGTAAGAAACACAAATTTATTAATTTGAATTACGTTATCCGTAGCTAAATAACTTTAAAAAAAAATAAAAATATATATATTCAATTATTTATTTATTTATTACAATATTAATAACTTCTAAATCGTTTGATAGTAAAAATATATCAATATGCAATAAAAATCAATTAAAAGGTTATATTTTGATATAATCTATATATATAAAATTCAATGTATGTCCATCTGTTTGTACGTTTGTATGTTTGTCCTTTATGCGTTACCAAACCGTCCATCCGATTGCTTTGAAATTTTGCATAGTAACACAGGGTAACCCTGGGAAGGTTTTAGGCCATTTACCGAAGTCCTACGACATTAGGGCTACGCCCCAGTGGCCCTCAAAGTTTCAATGTTAATCTTATGGAAGGTCAATCTTAAGGAAGAAGAAGAAATATTTCTTTTGATTTTATCAGGGGCACAAAAAACAGCTGTTCGTATGAAAAGCTTAAAACAGCTGATTTTGATCAACAACTGATTTGGATCAAAAACTGAATATAATTTTAGGTTAGGCCTACAATGAACTTTTTTTTCTTTTTTTTTACAATGAACTAAAACACTTGGGCTAAGTTATTAGTATCAGGTTGATTTGTCTATCCGTGCAAAGCCGGGTCGGGCCAGCTAGTAATGTATATAAATACAAAATGTTAACAGAGAGGTCTACCATTTTAAAATGTCAGCATAGACATAAATAAAGTTTTTAAATAGTATTTTTATAAAATTATGTATTGCTGATGTGTATATAATATTTATCTGCCTGTGATTTTTCACGAGACTTACTAGTTCTTTTATATACTATTCAATACTTAAATACTATAGTTAACTCACTTCGACGTGACGTTCGATCAACCTGGACAGTATAAATTTGTTATTCCAATTTCTAATATTGTTGTTGAAATTGCTTGCACTCATATAATATGTACAACTTTGCCGAGTGTAATGGATTAACTCAAGGTAATGTGTCCAATGTAGTTGACACACAATAAACTCGAAAATGCCTTCATAGAATCAATTACATTTTCTAGTTAAATCTATCAACCGTATAATTAAATCTATTTTCATTTACCACAAGTGCCTAAGTGCTTTTCCTTGAATTCGATGGAACTGACCTAATATGTTTAACACAAGCGGAAAAGGTTAAGGATTAATTAGACTGATTGATGCAATCACAAGTGATATATATTCTAGTGGAACTATTGTGAACTATAATATATTTTCTTCATTACATTGAGCATACAGTTTATCAATTTATTGCTTCATGTTTTCAGCGAATTTCCATAGGAAAGATGAGCAATTGCAGTGACTAAGGCCGGGAGTAGTAAATGAGCACCAATCATGCTCCTCGGTACTCGTTTTGGGGTGTATTAAAGATGTTTTATATATCTATATATATAAAAGCCAAAACCCACTGACTCACTGACTCACTGACTCACTCATCACGATTTCTCAAAAACTACACAATGGATTTGAATGAAATTTGGTATGTAGCTTCCTCTAGGGCCATAGGTGCTCACTAAGAAAGGGTTTGAAAAAATTCGAAATTTTAGGGGG
>JAGFPH010004751.1:32416-49537 GCA_018207615.1 Philaenus spumarius
AGAACAGATCTGTTGATTTCCAAATAATTAAATATATGAACTTAATAATTTAATAATTTTTCTATTTTTTCAACAATTTGTGCAGGATCTACCTGTCTAAACTGTGTATCAGGTGTGACCGATTTATTGTTATCTATTTACTCTTATACACTAATATTATAAAATTGTTCTCTTATCATTATTATTAACCAGTGACTTTCCTAGATAACTGTTACAATAAAATGAAATTTATATAATTTTGTTTATTTATTAAATTCTATACTCACATCAAAAGACTTGAAGTTACTACATGCAAATTGTTTCTCAAATATTGTGACACGAATTCCTCTGTGTCGCGGAACATGGTGCAGAAACTGTACCGAACAAAGTTTACTACTGTAAAATACTAGAAAACTACGAAACTGATTTGTTCGCTCACCAACGAAGTGATGATGTGAGCAGAAAACAAATTCAAATGGATTTGAATCAATACGGTAATACCGATTGATTAGAACAGAGATTTTTATTTTTATACAAAAGAGAGGTGATTTCAAGTTATACTGTATAACCTAGGTTAGGTAATAACAAAAACAAACAAGGGTAATTTGATCCTTTTGAAATACTGCTTTGCCATATGACATTTTGGTCGTAAAGCAGTATTTCAAACGGGTCAAATAGGCCTAGTAAAGAACAAAAGTTGGCATAATTTGAATAGTGATAGTTATTTGAGTTATTGCGATATAGTCATAATTTGTTGTTGTTTTTGTTTGCTATTTACCTTACCTAAAAAAAAAAAAAAAAACTCTGTTGATTGTGAGGAATAACTACCTGGTTCTAAATTTCCTAATTTGGTTGATATGGTATAAACCTAAATTCTTTCAAGAAACGTATGTTGGTTCAGAATAGGCGAAGTCCAACATTATGATAAGCTTATGATCCAAATCAGCTGTTTTATTAATTTATAATATACTAGGGAAAACCAGTGCGTGCTCCTCACGCAAACCCCGTTGGAACCTTCTATACACATAATCATGTTTTGTTTTCTTTATAATAAAGGTGTAGGGTTAATAATAACGCCAAAGCTAAAAGATGGTAAATAATGTTAAATGGTAATGTTAATGTTATTTCATATATTTTATAACAGCAGTTATAATAATGGTTAAAAGAACCAGCAAGGCTCAGGTCTACACATAAAACCCTAACCTAAAAGCTAGAAATACAAAAATAATGGCTTCAAAGTTTGAAATCAGCTATTAATGGAAATATTGGAGCAAACAGCTATACACCTATTATTATCTGTTATTTTATTCAGTTGGTTGCTATGGTAATAAATGTAAATACATGTGTTATTTTATCAGTCTAGGCCTAACCTAAGATTTTTTCCGAATAAATTTACAAATATGGAAATAAAATACGGTTTTTATGTTACTCAGGGATAGTGTAGATTTGTATTAGTAAAACTATTTATTCAATCGGTTCCGTAGTTCCAGAGATTACCCCCTACATACAAACTGAAAAAAAAAAATTACGTCTTTATAATATTAGTATATAGTATATATAACAACAGATGGCAATACAACAGTTATATTATTTATTAGTATTCCTATAAAGTAGGTACAATATCCAAGTTTCTCTAATCGAGACATAATAGTAGCCACTGATTCCCCTAAACTAGAGTGTAGTTTAATAATACTATAGAAAGATGTTTGGTTATGACATTAACTAGTGACTCTAATGAACAGTACGTGACTAGGGGGAAATACGAAACATCTTGTACGTATATAAGGCAAGTATTAATAATATACAATAGCAGATAAACAATATTTAAAGTACTAGTAAATCCCCGGGGAAAATCACAGGCGGATTAATTAGATACACATCAGAAATACATAATTTATACAAAATACTATTTAAACAACACGCTTTATCTAGGCCTACCTAACTATGCACTCGGGGTAAATGTGTACAATTATAAGGACTATAAAACTGTAGGAATATTTGTTAAGATTTTGTGTTTATGTATATTATTATATATCTATATATTTATAAAATTCAATGTATGTCCGTCTGTTTGTACGTTTGTCTGTTTGTACGTTTGTCTGTTTGTCCTTTATGCGTTACCAAACCGTCCATCCGATTGCTTTGAAATTTTGCATAGTAACACAGGTTAACCCTTGGAAGGTTTTAGGCCATTTACCGAAGTCCTAGGACATTAGGGCTACGCCCCAGTGGCCCTCAAAGTTTCAATGTTAGTCTTATGGAAGGTCAATCTTAAGGAAGAAGAAGAAAGATTTCTTTTGATTTTATCAGGGGCACAAAAAACAGCTGTTCGTATGAAAAGCTTAAAACAGCTGATTTAGATCAACAACTGATTTGGATCAAAAACTGAATATAATTTTAGGTTAGGCCTACAATGAACTAAAACACCAATTATTGGGCTAATTATTTAAGATATATAAAAACCAAATACCACTCACTGACTGAACACTTAAAAATAATACAAGTACGTTAAAAAGACTGAAAATACCAACCAACACGGGCAACGCCGTACGGGTCAGCTAGTATTTAAATAAACATAAAAATATTATCTTTTAATTGCCTTTTTTCATATTGATAGATCAAATGATTTAGAAGTTATTAATATTATAGGCTATATTGTTGATTGCAATTGTAAACAAACCCCAAAGTATAATCTACGCTAGGTTTTGGGGTGAATCAGCTGTTATATTATTAAGTTAAACGATTAACTCGTACGTACACTCCTTTTATGGGAGTTGAAAATGAATATCTACACTAATAATAAAAAACCTAGGTTATATCATTATACGTTATTTCTAGCTACAATTAGTATAACAGAAATAACTCGACGTCTCCTAATAAAAAGAACGGATTAGTTATTGTATCACATTTTGTAATTTACTATCAAACTATCAACTTTTATCTCACTTCTTTCGTTGTTTAAGAAGATACGAGACAAGCTTAACTAAATTAAATATTTACCCCTAGAAGGTATATTCCCAAAAGCCAAAGTGTTGCCTTGACGCATTTGCACAACCCGATGACGGGGACAGCACTGATTTAAACGTCGCAGTTAAACTTTGAGGGTTAGCTGACCCCTTTCTATTTTGTTTTCGAGGGCATTTCGTAAAGAATATTTCAATTCTAAAATGGTCGACTAGACCAAATGAATAGCGTTATAGGCTTTTTAATTTAGTCCTTTAACGTATGTAAAGTGATTTTCATACTTTTTCTAACCCGATCGAAGGTTTGAAATGGGTAATGCTTGGCCGGCCGGTCGTTGGTTTTACAATATTCAGGTCTAGGAGGGCTATTTCGTTAACGTAATACTTTTATGTTTAGGTAAATCAATTATGATGTCAGTGTAATATAATTATATTCAATATTATATTGATTGAATATAATATACCAATCAAGTGATTCGCCAGATTTGGGTACGTTACATATTTTTATCATAACAGGTTAAAAACGATTACAAAAAATACTATTATAAGTACACCTGACGTTGCGCACTGATGAAATTAATTGCACATAGTTTAATTTAGTAAATTGTGTGGTCCTTTGGGACTACGGACTCAAAAAGTACACACAAATTTCTAAATTTTATTAAATATTTAGGTTTATTTAATCTTGGCCTGAACTAATACCTTAAACAAACATGAAAAATTGTACTTTTTATTTTAAGCTAGGAATACAAATAATATGTTATATTGTAGTATGTGTGCACGTAGAATTCAGTTAGACCTTTGGATTATAGTTTCAAACAGCTGGGATAAATATGGTAACCATTTTGATGTATTTTGCTTATGATTAACCCATTTAGCAATGTATTTAAAACAATATGTACTCGATGTGTTATCAATTACCAACAAATATATTTATAACCTTCAGAAAGATACTTTAACATTTTATAAAATATAACTACTTCAATAATATTTTTTTAATTAATGATTCTATGTAAATCAGAATAGCCAAAATAGACTACGAATACACGATTTGATTAATTAGATTCAATAATTAATGATACAACTATAGATCACCCACCAGTTAACAAATTTTACCTAATTATAATATATATATATATATAAAGACTGTAACAAACTGATATTTAAGGAAAATTCAAATTGTTATAGTTAGTTAATCAAATTTAGAAGTTATTAAAACAATATAACACTATTCGGAAGGTTAAACATACAGTACTAAAAGAACATGTATTTGCATTTGTTTGGATTATTTGGTCACTAGGAATTTTAATTAGTTTTGTATTTTCTTTGTTTTAGCCTTTAGCATCACTTTTCAGACTTATCGTCATATACTTTAGCAATGAATTGGAAGTATTACAGTATGTCCGTTGCAGCGGCCATGGAAGTTAATTGTTTTTAATAGTTTTGGGAAACATTTGGGTTAAAACAGAAACGTTAAAGTAAAAGAAGTAATATTTTTTCTAATATAAATCTTTTGTAAATAAGTGACTAAAAATGAATTAACTATTAAAGTTTGAAAAGTTAATATGTAATGCTCCTTAAGTACCACTAAGATTATTTAATTACTTTACTTCTGAAAAATATTAATTGTGTTCATTTAAAATTATATGTCAATAATCTTAAAATGTATATGAAACAAAATATTCTATTTAAATCCAAATTAAAAGAAAACAAAATACAGGTATAATGATTTAAGATTTCCTCCCCTCTACGAAAACGTTAAATTATAGTTCGCAATTCAATATATACCTTAGTTGTGTAATATGTTTACAATAAAACAAAATCTATTTTGGTCTCTGACCTCTTTATTGACTGTTTTGTTAAACTGTCTGTTATAAATGTTTTAAACATTAAATTAAATTATTTTCAAGTGTTGTGAATATATCTTCACAAATCTAGTAAACTGATTACAATATGAAGTAAATTTTTTTTTTGTGTTTATAACATATCCCTACTTTGTTTTTAGCTTGCAACTAAAGCATTAGGTTAACAAGCTTATAACTAAAAGTTTATTCTATTGAATCCTGTTTAAATCATGCTTTTAAAGACCAGAAGTTCTTAGAAAAGTTTGATATTGCTGATTATAATTAATTAAAACAATATTATTATAGGTTTGTAAAAACTGTATAGTTTAGTTATTATACAGTTTATAGTACATACATTCATGCATAAAACGTACAAATACTGCTATGCACTTATTAATGTAATATGTCATTTATTTAAATGCAATGCTCTAGTATGTTATTCCCTCGAAATCCTAATACAAAAATTAAATAAGAACAAATTAAAATCCATGATTACAATGTCTAAATCACATAACTGTAGATTCATAATATTAATTGTATTTTAAACATTGGATTGTAATAAAATTCTCATAAATATTACATACTTTAGTTTTTATTTCACAGAAAGCAATGAATAGTTTTGACAACTTCAGAATAAGAAATTCCGAATTTTTGTTGATCGATTTAGTCAGATTAGTTTATTTTTGGTGTTTTAAACTGAACCAATAATTTTACTGAATAATTATATAGACATGACACACTATGCATTAATGCATATCAAACACAGTTACTTAATATCCCAATATTTTAAAGAAACAAACATATTTACTGGTAATGGGTAAAGTTAATTGATTAAATATTTATTTATATCTTCTTATATTGTTTGGTAGTTTTATAGTTTGAAAGTAAAATATTTAATTTATGAAGTAATTTTAAGCGTTTTTAGTTGTTAAGTTAACCTTCAACACCCCACTAACTTCTTAGGTCCAGTCCCAATAGACACAAACAAAAGATACAAATCAATTGTAATTAGGAGCTAGATTTAATACATTTCACGTTTTCTATGATGTATTTCTCCAAACTAATGTAGTAGACAAGGACGTTCTTTATTTGTAAATTAAAGATCCTTCTCAAAATTTTTAAGACCTTTACAAATCAATCTCTATTTAATATTTCGCTTTTATAAGATCCAAATTAGTAATATAGAATTTAAAACCTCAGTATATTTATAATTTCGTGTTTGCTTCTAAATCATTGAAAATATAAAACCGTTTAGATGCCTACTAATAATTTAATGTCTGTTGGCTTTAATTCCTTAATTATTAATAATATAAAATAAATGTTTAAAGTTGAAAAGAGAGTGTTTCGTGAACGAAATAACGCTAAATGAGAGTATTTTTTTTACCCTTCAACACACCTGAATTAGGTTACAAAATAAAATTTCGTGGGAATGGTTATACCCCATGAACGGTTTATGGAAAACTTTTGTAAATATAATACCAAAAACTAATGACAGTTGAATGCCATACATTTTAATCACGGAAACTTTTTTTGTTCAAAGTGACTTTTATTACTTACTATAAATTATAACACGAAATTTCTAAGTTTGTAAAAACTATTTATTAACAAATATAACAATATGTATTTGTTCTATGATTCACTGATTAGTCCATTTCATAGAAAATGAAACAAAAAAGCGGTTGGTAAATGGCGCTTCTGTCAACTAATTTATATCTTATGAAATTTAAGGAACTGTTCTTTATTAATTTTTAAATTAACCTTAGTCTGCCATAACTATCTTTGGAAGTTGTGTTTTTAAGTCCGAAAACGAATACAATTTCATTTTTAATACTTTTCTTGCACAAATAGTATTTTCGGAATTAGAGATTTTATTTTTTATTTTAAATGAGATTATTTGTATGTTATTCATTTAATACAGCGTATATGAAATTAATACAACTTTCCACCAATAGTAAATTAATGATAAAAACAAATCAGTAGAAAATATAATCTTTACACAATAATGTACATTAATTATTCTTAATAATGAATGTATGATATTACTTAATACTTTTTTTAGATGATAATAAAATCAAACAAGTAATTGGATATAATTTGAGTAACAATGAAATAAGTTTTATACTTAAATCGTAAATTTTTGTGTAAAGTAAGCATCGATAGCAGAAAAAAGGATTTTTATAAAGAGAATTAAAAATATCACTTCCATTTGTTTTTGTGAAAATTTTAGTTTTATAATTATTGCTTTAATCCTACCCAAGGTAAAAATATTTAACTTTTCCTTAGTTTCGTCTACAACCAAGAATAACAAAATGTTACTTTAAATAGTTCCTTTAATAACTCCACTGTACAAAAATGCTGAAAAGGTGAATGACAATGGATGAAAATGGGATTTTAAACAAGTCTTACACTTTTAGTCAACAATTTTCAAATGATTTTGCAAATGATTATTTAAAAAAGAAAATGATTATACAATCCATTATGTTTCTGACTTATCACAAAGAAAAGCTAAATTTGTAAAGGCAGTTTCTGATTTGTTAATCAATACTAAACTGAATGCATGGTTTCGAGAAAGAATAGCTTCATTAAGTGTAACATTGTTTCAATTTAACATTATCATATTATATCTGTAATAATACCATAGTTTTACTTAATACCATTCTAAATAACATTACTGTTGTTATTAGTTCAAAGTTTTTAGCATCTCATCCTCGAATACAAAAAAACTAACATATGGTGTCCAAACGGTTCCCACCTAAGACAAATTATAGTGTGTGATGCATAGTACTAACGCATGCAAAATGGCATGAGGATAAGTCCTCTTCTCGTTTCGATCCGTTACAAGTTACCTTTTTATGGGTTGCCCTTTTCACAGGATATGACTCACCAAAAACAGCCATTAAGGACCTGACCATAAAACAGGAAATTATTACAAAGCACTGGACAAGGTGTGTAATTTAAGTGGTGTAACTCCTCAATCCCTCCTCCTCATCTGTTAAGATGGGGCACCGGCTTTAGATCGGTACAGTAACGAGTTGGTCTACAAACTGGGTTTTAATTGAAACTCCAATATTTCGCAATAGGAGAATATTGGGTAAATATGTTTTACGATATTGCTCTCAATGATATTGTTCAGATTTAATTTCGCTTTGATTCTTTTGGTTTCCCAATTTACAGAGAATCTCTACACTTTGAAAAGATGCAAAGCATGTCTAATGCTTTAAGAATATTATTTCTCAAGTTATTCATTCTTTGAGAGCTTTATACAGTTTAAGAATCATCCAGATTAAAATACAATATAATTTATTTGTATAAGTTATCTTATTATATTTATAAAATCAACATATATATTGAAAGAACGGCTCAGACCAGCATGTACAAACTCCAAGTTCGGGTTAGTGGTAATTAATACAAAACTATATAATTTTGACTGTCCATTCACACAATTACGGTACCAGGAGAAACAATAATAATTTTCAAACCAGGGGTGATTCATGGCATTGCGATTGCGAAAAATTTGCCAACTCTTTATTCTATTTTTGATATTTAAACTGTAAATGCGCAATTAAAAAATCACTTGCGTAAAAACATTTTATCAGACTCATTTGCACATGTTATTATTCCAAGGTCAAAAAATACCTCCACAAGTGTTAAATCATGTTTGTGTTTCTGAAAATAGATTGTGTTACTCATCTAGTACAAATAATTGAATAATAGATATTTTTATGATCAAGTATCTGTGGTACTCGACTTTCCTGAGACCGAATTGTGAAACTTTCCGACTAATTTATGATTTATTAATATAATTTCAGTTGAGTAAAACCACACTTAGTTGCATACTAAGAAAGTATCCTACGCTTAAAAACAAAAATTTAATTGTTTAGTATCAAAACCTTTTTAACCTTCTAATTTGCTTTTATACGATATTTTGCTTATGTTGAATAGTTATGCATTTTTGTTGTAAATTCAAAATATACAAAATGTCAAAAAATTTCTTTATATGAAACTTAAAAACAGTTTTACTTTCTAAAAACAATTTTTGTGAGAAAATTGTAAAAGTTACATAAATTATAATATATGGAAAATTTTAAATACAAAATTAGTTTTTATTCACTTTATAATATTACGGAGGACACAATTTGTACATTTCAATAATTCATAATAATTATAATAAATAAAACACAACACAAAACCAAAATAAACACAAAACACTAAACAAACAAACAATCATTGTAACTGAACAATCCACTACACTACGATGCTGTCATATTGTTGGGTAGGGTTACCCTAGTGCGAGAGAAAAGGACATAAGGTAGTCAATAGTAGCTGCTAGTCGTTTAAACAGGCTCTGTATTTAGCAATCAAAATTTAAACACTCCAACAAGGAAAGAAAAGGGGGAGAAATTTGTGGAAGGAAAATTCCCCAGCCTCTAGAAATGACACTCTAACCGCATCAATGAGCGAGGACATTCATAGTGATTATATCCAAAGTACAGTTAAAGAAACATGCGAGAATTACAGGATACAAAAAAATCTCCATTGGTGTAAGAATTATATTAAGTAACTTGAAATGAAGTAAAGCTGCCATGAATCTGCATGATAGAAATTTTGAGGAGGTGCATATAGATATTGTAGTAGTGTCCAAGCCTAAAATAAGATTTCCAGTTGGGCACCGTGTTTATTGGATATTTAAAACGGAGTCGCAATTCAGAACTGCAACGATTAATCCAAATTAAATAATTTGACCACGCATCTGAACCACTGACGTCAGTTAAGCAAATTTAAAAAATTAAGTTTATAAGCATATGTTTTAGGGTTTCAATCAACAATTTGGGAAATAGGTCTATTCATGACGGTAGAACGCCATTCCGCATATTGGGAGTATCTTCAATTTACAATGCATTGCGTGCTTCGCACGCCAACCCCCATATAGGGAGTTTCTTCAATAATCAATGCATTGCGTGCTTCTCACGCCCACCCCACGGTAAAATCCACCACATGGCTTTGAACCGGGTACTTTTATGGTATTTCACGTTTTGATAAATTTTGGGGGTACCAAGAAAGCTATAAGGTCGCGTAAAAAACAAAATGTGCAGAATAACATCCTACACTTATATTTGTAGAAAAATACTATAAAAAACATTTACTCTCGTAGGAAAAATCTAAAAAAATAGTTACTTCTGGTCAAAAAACGTGCTTCCGTTTGTTGGATTTTTTTGGCTAACGAACTCGTCCGAGCGACGTAGACAATCAATATTTGTACGAAACTTGGACCAAATCGGACTTAAAATGCGGCCGCTAGAGTGCGAACACATATATATATGATTTTTAATGACACCCCAAAACGTGTCCTGGAGACCATGATCGATGCTTATTTGCTACTCCCGACCTTGGGTCTTATGATAAGGGCCACTGCGATAGCTCATTTTTCCTATGGAAATTCGCTAATGAAAGGGGGGGGGGGGGGTAAGGTTTTGTATTTGCAAGAAAGGAACATCTGTATTTCGTGGTTTACTACACCTCACTTAATATTGAAATGGGTGGCTTATTCGTCTTTCTGAACAGCCTCGGTGCAGTTTTTTTTTTTGAGGCGAGAACTGTATTATCGTGGCAGGAGATTTTAATGCGAATGCTTTTAGATTGGATAACCGAAATAAGACCGGAGCGGGGCTGCGTTGGTTGGATGAGATGGAGTTCATTGTATTGAATACTAGCGAGGATCTTAAGTAGAAGAGAGGAAGTAGCTTCTGATTCATAGACGTTACTACTTGCTCATGGGGGACTGTTGGATTAGGTAAATGACTGGAGAGTTACACCACATGAGTATCTTA
The DNA here is from genome assembly GCA_018207615.1 of Philaenus spumarius. NCBI lineage: Eukaryota > Metazoa > Arthropoda > Insecta > Hemiptera > Aphrophoridae > Philaenus > Philaenus spumarius. Next base: position 43,031 of record JAGFPH010004751.1, read on the forward strand.
GGGAAAATAATAACATTACCTTTAGGGTCATGAAGGATTCACCCACAACTAAGACAAAGAATGTCTAAAGCGAGATTTGTCATAGATGGAAGATTTTACCTTAGCTAATAGACGACTTTGACAGTTGTTTTGGGAGTATTTTGGACTCAAGATCGAGTCTCATACAAAAATGTTCGGCACATGAATGGCAAAGTGACAAAATGTATGTAATAAAGCATTTCTGACTAAATGAAATTGGCGGGGAAAAAGGAAACCAGTGTATAGGTGAAATAAGGACATAGCTGCAGCTGGGGAACTGTGTCTTAGAGTAAGGATGAAGCGTTGTAGAGATAGTAAGAATAAGTCTATTTTCCCTTATATCATGAGGGAGGGGAGGAGGTGAAAGGTAAAAACTTAAAGAGGAAATTAGAAGATCAAAGTATACAGCCTGGAAAGGATTGTGCTTAGATCTAGATAGCGAAGTATGGGGACTTGCTTGTAAGATTGTAAGCGTGATACGTTCCACGGGTATCTACCCATGACCAAATGGTTTAGGAGTTTGCAAGCGAACTATTCAATTAGCAGGAAATTAGTGGATGGATCCATAAGGAAGTGGAAGTAGGTGAAGAAGTTTCCGTTACAACTGAAGATACATCTAAAATACAGCGGCTGACAAAAAAATAAAGTGGCGCACCTTTACCAGATTGTATACCAGCTGAGGTAATCAAGAGACTCACACTATCCCATACTAGAAAATGCATGGAAATGTATAATTATCTCCTTTATAAAGTATATATTCATAGGGAGTGGACAGTCACCAAAAGTGTTTTAATTGAGCAACTCAGAAAGGAGTGCATCTAGTGCATGTTGAGCGATATGGGTAAGTTGATGAAAAAACTTATCTCTGATAGACTGGCTCAGGAGATCGATAGTATGGGAGGTCTGTTGGAAAGGCCGTTCGGTTTCCGAAGAGGAAAAATAGCTGTAGATGTTGTGACGGTGATACAGGTTTTTGGAATAGAGGTATCTTAGGGTCATGTAACAGCCGCAATTTAAAAATGATTTTAATAGTGCACCATTGCAGGTCATAGTGGATTAGCTGGAGAAACGAAAAGTACCTTGATATCTAGTCTAGATTATCTTGAGCTACCTGTAGTGTAGGAAGATGCTGGTAGGAAAAAGCAAGGAATTATATGCTACCACATGGCTCTGTCATATGTCTGGTTTTCTGGAGCATTTGCTATGATAATGCATTTATCACGTTCATGCATTTGGAAATGATAGAGGGAGTGCAGATGACATCGTTATGGTACCAAGAGCGAAAACCAAATGGGACCTGGAGACATTTGTGATGACTAGCATCAATACTGCACGTGAAAGAATACGTTGTAAAAGACTTAAACGTTCTCCGCAGAAGGCGGAGATTGCATTTCTGGAGTCTAGAAAAAGTCTGCCTTGTATTAAGGTACAGGAGGAATATCTGAAGTATTGGCAAAAAACAACCTCCGATATCTAGGAGTGACCACGTAAAGTACCGAGAGGAAATATTAAAAACAGTGTGCAAGTGTGAACTGAATTTTGTTAAATATTTGTTAGTAAGAAGCTATTGAACAGGATATTTTTTGTTTTTATTACAACTCTATTAAAAATTTATAATTTTTATTCACTAATGTCTCATATAAAAATAATACTAAATCTTAGTAGTAATTGAGTAAATAATTCATACCTTTTCTAAATAAACAACTTCATTGCAATTGCAACCTTTAAGATTGCAGACTCGTTAGAAGAAAAAGAAATTGTTTATGATATTGTTAAATAAACCACACTAACATTGTATTTATTTAAAATATTACTTACTAGGGGAGACCCCTGAGTGCTCCGCACGCCAACCCCCAATGGTACCTTCTAAAAACATATGTTATGTTTTATTTATAATAAAGGTGTAGTATTAATAATAACCTCAAAACTAAGATGGTAAATATTGTTAAATGTTCAAACCAAATTATTTCTTATATTTTATAACAGCAGTTAATAATGGTTAAAAGAACCAGCAAGGCTAAGGTTTACACTTTAAAACCCTAACCTAAAAGATGGAAATACAAAAATAATTGCTTCAAATTTTGAAATCAGCTGTTAATGGAAATATTAAAGCAGCTATATTATCTGTTATTTTATTCAATTGGTTGCTATGGTAATAAATGTAAATACATGTGTTGATTTATCATTCTAAACCTAACCTAAGATTTTTTTCCGACTAAATTTACAAATATATTGAAATAAAAAAATGTTTATACCGAAATTAATTATTGCCTAAGTTACTCAGGGATAGTGTAGCTTTTTATTAGTAAAACTATTTTTTCAATCGGTTCAGTAGAGCCAGAGATTACCCCTTACATACAAACAAACAAACAAACAAACAAACAAACAAACTTTACCTCTTTACAATATTAGTATAGATTTATAGCACTGTTTACTATTGTTTTAGTTAATTTAACGCAAACTTTAAAATCTTAAGCACAGTGATGAGTTACAACATCATTTTTCATAATAAATATTAATTATTTTAAATGATTATTCAATAATTTAAAATGCGTACTAAAATATAAAATTGTTATTTAATTTATGAAACTCCTAGAGTTTTCTTTACAAGTTGTAGTTAACAGTATTTTAGTTTTAAATTATACTTAACGTCTTGATGAAATATGAAATGACTATAAAGCAGGCAGCCCTTTTGTGGCCTTACTCTACGAAAGCTAAATCAACAAAAACATTTTCACAACAAGCTTCTTCCATTGGTCACATTTAGAGGTAAACACACTTTATTTCCCTCTGAAGCTATGTTGACTCTGTAAACATTCACTTTATATATTTCCTTTAAAGGAAATTATATTTTGTATGTTATGTCGCTTTACGTTACCAAAGTTCTTCTTCTCGTAGTTTCAACGTATTCTTGGAAAATTTAAGTTCCAAACATAGATTCTAATATTTCTTTACAGGTGAAAATGAAGTCCTGTCCTGCGTTTAACGTTTATTGTTTCGTTACGTTGCCGTACGTAAATAGTTTGAGGAACTTAAACGTGACTGTTAGTTAATAATCTGAGAGAAATTCTCGTTTTTAGTTTTGTACTCAGTTTTATATTGTACATAAATCTTTTTATTTAAAGCTCAATTCCCATTTTTGAAATCAAACTCATGATGTTATTGAAAAAAATTTTGTAAAATAATGTCAACCTAAAACTTTATTTTTCATTTTTAATTCAAGCTACTGATAAGGCAGATTTTGGGTTTCTGCCAATACTTTAAAATTTGTAATAGCTTCTTTCTAGGTCCGATGCCTAGTAGACGACTTATTCGCGAAACAAATAGACGATATTTGACCTGAAATATCTTGAATTACCTTACTAGGTGTAATTAACATATACTTATTTGTAAAATCAAAATTTACGTGTTCATTTCATAGATACTTACATTACAAGTGATGAAAGTTCTCCTTTACATCATCCGAAGGGGATGTTTGTAAATCGAGGCCGTAAGTGATGTAAAGAAGCAATTATCACGTGTAACGTACAATATTTTACCTAACCCCATATCTTACAGGGTGTTCTATAACTTTGTAAAATCAATAAATCAACATCACATTTTAACTAGTATATTATTTTATTATTAACCAAACATTGCACAAATAATATTAAGCAAACATTGAAATTAGCATATGAAACATAGTTTTACTTGGTATATAAAATTTAATGTTAAATACGCAGTTTTAGTAATTCCAAGAAGTATACATTTGATAATAATAAATGTATATTTATGCTCGTTTTTATAATTTGGAAAGAACAAATTCACTTTTATTAGTAGAATTCAGAACAATACGTTAGTCTGTAAATCAGTGTTATTAAAACAAGATAATTTATTTTATTAGGCCTAGTAATTACATTAATCTGCTGTGTCAAACAATCAGCTGATTTATACGTTTTAAACAAATAGCTGTTTGAAGCGTGACGTAAATCACTAGAGATTTAAATTAGATCAGTAAATTACTAATGGGATAGGTCAGTTTAACACATGGGGTTAGGTAAAGAATGATGCATACCTGAAGGAAAATATAGATTTCATAAAATAATACTTATAGCAGAACTGTTGGCTGAGCATTGATTTTAGCAGAGATTCAATATCCAATGTGGTTTGCCCTAAATTATTGGAATGAATTAGGTGGATGGTCATTGTTTCGTATTTGTTCATAAACGGAAACTTTTACTGTAGGTTAGGATCGAGTAATAATATAGATAAATAAACTTAAATGATATGATAAAAGCTAATATTTTGATTATTCTAGATAATTAGTTTAGAAGTGCTACTGTTAAATGCATTTTGATACACTTTGCAGGGTGATTTCGTTAAGACCGGAGATAATTCAAGGGTGGTAATATGGGTCAAAATAAAGAAACAAGTACAATATGTTCAGAAATGCTTCTTTCACCAGGTATCTACCATTAGTTTTTTAATATATATATTTATAAACTTACTATTTTTGAGTTATTTTCATTTCAAATATGTAAATAGCATCCGCTTTATAATTGATTTAAAACAAGTTTATAATGTTTTATTATGTTTTGAATATAATGATACGGCAATAAATGCGACTTATTTAAATACTACTTTCGATTTACAAAGTTTGACTTAAAATTATGTTTGTTAAAATAGTACGTCAAATAAATTACTCTTTTTTATAAGGGTAGCGCTTGAATACAGTGTGGTGGGAGCTGTCACCTCCTATCTCTGCACTGGTCCCTAGCCAACAAAGCATAATTTCTGGGAACTATGGTTTTTGTTATTGGTTCAGTATAATTAAATTAAGTTTCATGTCCAGATGATCTAATCTGTGTTAATATATCTATAAATAGAAGGACCCTTTTAAAAACACATCCCTTAAATTTTACTAACCTAATTTTATGAATGTTATTTGTATTAAATTTGGTTCCTGAATTTTAGACTACACAACTTTTATCAGAAGTGCAATTTTACAAGATTTTACAAGTGTTATAAAGTGGGACCCTAACTCGTCATGAAGTTGAGTTTGTCGGGCTTCAGCTTCTTTGAGTTGACAGAACACTTTTGGTTTTAGTTCCCTCGTAGTAAACGTAGTTAGAAACATCCAAGAATATTGCTTGTCGTGCCGTTCTGGATGAACAATAAAGTGACCGGTTATTGTAAAGAATACTTATTATAATTTGGATTAATCAAGAATATACCCTGGAAAGTGACAGTAGTTGTAATTTGTTTACTAGCGATTTGAATATTCTCTTTAGTGGGGAATTTTGCCAAATACTAATTATATTTCAAGGATCCGGTTGATAACACTGTCTATGATGCCAAGATTCACTGGTGTCTGCCTGATTGTCTGTAATTATTCACTTTTTACTGTACATTTTCTGGTGAGATATTTTGTAGAATCAGGACAGATATTTTGAGTTAGTTTTTATGTTACTGTTATTGTCTAAACCCAATATTACAGAGCTAGGAACTGATACATATTTTACCATGGGTACAATATTTGCATAATCTTGAATCACATTTAGTGGTTAAGGGGATTCCTTACTGAAAAACTAAAATTTTCCAAAAAAATTTGTTTTCAAATTTTTTCATGATTTTACAGTTTATAAGGTTTAAGAAAAACAACATATTATGCAATAAAAGTTCTTTATATCAGTGTCAAAAATGTATTCAAAGCAATGCGCGCATCTACTGTTGGAGTTGAACTTCTTTATGTCTGCTATTTGAACTAATAAGGTTTTGAATTTTTTAGAGTAATTGCAAAGAAGGACATTAAAATTTATTATTAGACTTTCAATTCCTCCAACATGTAAGTAAAACATATCTTGACTACAAATATTGGTTGTGCAAGCTATTCTTCTTTATGGTTGGTCAAATAACGAATGGAGTTTTTAAACGCGATTGCCCGAAACTTTTAAATTTTGATATATTTCCACAAAAGTTATTATAATTTTTTAACTGCTAAAGCTACAGTGATGCAATTTTTACCACATCTTTAGTAGAGTGTAGTGCAACGTTTTGGGTATTTATATTCCTCTAGGATAAATACAAGAGTACTATAAAACTTTTTTTTCACAAATTTATTTTATATATATTTTTTTTCCTAAAGTCATAACTACTATACTTTTAATAGTAACAATATGACTATACCCAAAAAGTTAGAATTTTTTATCTAATTTAAAGCATAATATTAAATGGCCAAATTTGTTCAGTAGTAAACAAGTTATAAAAGATTTGAAAAAAACATATTTTTTACAAAAAAAAAAAAAAAATAGGGAATCCCCGGGTGTAATTTATAAATAGGAAAATGAGTTTTGTCTACCAGGAAATATTTAATATTCTCTGAATTACATTTACAGTTAATTTCAAATCTACTTTCTAACTCAGACATATTAATTTATTTTAAATGAGTAATGTTTCACAATTAATACTCATGCACTCTCATTTTCAGACTTAATTCACTAACTAGGTATT
>JAGFPH010004751.1:49637-72048 GCA_018207615.1 Philaenus spumarius
TATTAAGTTCATATATTTAATTATTTGGAAATCAACAGATCTGTTCTTAATTGCCATCTTTCTAAACTAAATAAACAGTTACATAACTCGCCCTCTTTGTTAAACCCATTGCAGTCTCATAATCTGCCAGTTCATTGTAAGTTTAGGTACTCCAAAGTTAGAAGTAATCAGTTTAATTGCTATTGCAGGTGCAATTTATACAAACATTTGTAGAAAACTTAATTTTTAGATAAGTTTTGTAAATACAGACAATAAGAACTCTTTGTATGTTAGAGAGGGCAGTGGCGTTCGTTAGTCATCGTGATGAAAATTGTGTTGCCAGTGGAGATGAATATTTTGAGCATCTGTTATAATGATGATTAGATATAATATTGAATAGAGTAAATAAAAATACTGTCGTTTTTTTAAAATACAATTTGGTTTGAAGATGAAATTATTTAGCGGAGGGTAGACCAAAAATTTATCACCATGCTACCTCATTTCCAAACATTGATTTTCAGAATTTGTATTAGTATTAGTTTTTAAATAAAAATGGTTTCTTAAGACCCTTAAGGGTCTGCTGTAGTGTCGGCCATCTTGGATATTTATCCTATAAGAGCAATGTTAAATTTAAAACCATTTATTTCGTTTATTTTTACTTTCTCACTATACTATAGTATAGAGGAAGTACAGTGACCGCAAAAAAAACGATATTGAGATGTTTGTGGAAATGTCCGTTTTAGGACGCGCTGAGTCCAAAAAAGTGTTTTTTACAAAATCTCTGTCTGTATGTTTGTGTGTCTGTATGTATACAAAGCTAGAGAGAAAACTATTCGATTGATTTCGAACAAATTTTTACCAAACATGTCAATTAGGCCTATATAAATGCAAGAAAAAAGGTTTTGAAAAGTTTTGGAAAACAACCCTCTTTTTGGCCAAAACACCCCCAAAAAATCAGTTATTATTTTTTTATAAAAAAACCGCTCTAGTGATTTTGATAAAATTTTTCCTTATTTGTAGCCCTTAATGTACCCTAACATAACCAGAAAACCGCATCTTTCAAAAAATTCTCGTTTAGCTAATAATAATAATAATAATGTCAGATTTTTATGAGATTTTTTTTCCGAAAAGGGGGTTGTTTTTCAAAATTTTTCAAAACTTTTGCGTGCGTCTGTATACGTAGGCCTAATTGACATATTTGGTGCAAATTTGTTAGAAATCCATTGAATAGTTTCCTCTTTAGCTAATAATTATAATTTTTATTACTTACTTTCCTAATTTAATACAATTACGAAGTCACAGTTGGGGTTACATACGGAAGTTGGCGTGCGAAGCACGCAATGCACTGTGCATTGAAAATACTTCCAATACGGGGGTTGGCATGCAATGCACTGTGCGTAGCCCGCTTCTCATAGTGTTCAGTGTCAAGCTTCCTTAGCAGTGAACCTGTTAATAATTTAAATATGTTTGTGAGAAAGTATGTGCCAGTTTCTGGTACCGTTTATTTATCTTAAAATTGTTTGCAAGGTCTCATTTTAACCACAGTTACAATACGCATCCGTTTTGCGTTTTACATTTTTTCATCTGTCACGTAGTTGACATTTTTGAAGTACCAAGTTTGAAAGTTTTTATACACAATAACAAATTTATAATTAAAAGTGAATCGCAAGCAGGATGCTCAATTTTATAAAGAATATTCTTTTTTTCAGCACTCAATTACAAAGAACAAAGACGTTATAACGGATTATTGAAATAGACATGAGAAGAGGATCCTTACATGTTAACGTGGAAGCTTTACAGCTGCTGGACCCGGGACTGTGTATAAGAAGACTTTGCCGGCTAAAGACACAGGCTACCTTAAGGCTCGGCTCCCTACATTCAAAACGGCGAAGTTGGGTACCAATTTCAATGTTAAATAACCAAAACATACCTTCATTATTAAGCATATTTTTGTGTAGTTTTTGTCATAAAACGAAAGCTGTATTTTTTTCTTAAAGTAAAATAGATTGTGGGTGTTGATTGCTAAGGTTTTTTTGCAATATCTCTTTTTACAACTGAGAAAAAATTAATAAAGTTTACTATTTTTTACTATTTATATCATACGTTTATGAAAACAATAAAACAGTTTTTGAAAATGTATTTAGCAATCAACATCCGCATATGACAGTACTTCAAAATCAAACCAAATTTTTAAATTTATTCCACGAATTAACTGAAAAAAATGACTTATTCTGTAGCATTGCTCTTACGGGAATCAGATTCAATATGGCGGACAGGGTAGCGCCCCCTTAACATTGAATGTTTAGATACCTACAGTCGGGAGCACGAAATGATGCTAAGTGTTGCCAGATCTTCCTCGCTTTGTCACTCCCATATCTGGTAACAGCGCAAACATTCTCACCCGCCTTATTTCGTGCTCCCGACTGTAGTACGGTTTACGTATCTAGAACCTAGATTATGATTTAATGTTTAATACATGTTTCTCGCTTTCTTGTATATGTATTACTTATTTAAGCAATAACTTAAGATTGTAATAATCTAGTATTTCAAAATAAATAATACAAATTTATTACAAAAGATGGATTTATAAAATGGTTTGAAATGAGGCAATGTCAAAGCGCTCAGCTCCAAGAAATAGCTCTGTTTAGATACGGCTATAGATTGAAGCGCTGGCGTCACCGGCTGCTTTCTCGTTTATTGGAGCAGACCCTTAAAATCACTAATTAATTTCTGACCCACTCATTTTAGTAGAATTTAATACACTCTTTCGTGCAGACATCTTGTTAAAAATTTCCTGGAGACTTAATTCACTAACTATGCGTTTCAAATATAATTATGTTTGTATTTAATTTTATCGTTCTTTACACAAGAAGAATACTCATAAGACGCATGGAAAATCTGAAATATTATTTATATGTGTATATGCGTTTGAGGGGGTGCGTGTGTGTATGTGTTATTTTTTACATTGGGTGAAATACTTATCGGGGAATAATTTTTGTTGTTATGTTTTAAACTATTTTAAATGGATTTCAAATGTTCTCTGATTTTAGGTCCATAATAAAAAATGTGTGTAAAAGTGTTGCTGCAACTTCAGATGCTTAATTCAGAGGTTTTTAAGGGAGTCTTCAAATACTGTTTTAGACAGATTTATACAGTTGAATGTTGATCGTACATAATTATGTAGTAGACGTGTCGAGATATTTGTGTATGTAATTGTGTATGGGTGCTTGCGAGGAAGGAAGGATTATGAATTTCATATTGACATGCTAGTGTTAAAGGTGTATAAATATTTTGAGAATTTTTTAATTGTTTTGTATTTTATTTAGTCCTCAGACAATTGAATACTTTTACAAACTTATATCATACAAAACTTTTATAACACAAATAAGTTGGTTTACATAATAGACGTGGCCTACTACATTTATTGAATATTATTCACTTTTCAGACATCTACTTGGGGCAGATTTTGAGTGATTTTAGGCTTCCCTTGAAACCAAACAAGTCGTCCAACTTGTAGAGTGTATTGGCAATCACTATTCCAGGACTGTCTGACTTAGTGAAGCAATCTCTCACTACAATCGATCTACTGTCAGTAGTGCTGGCTAAAGTGAAAAATATAAGATTAGTTTCATAATTGAATATTTGTTTTACTAATTAAAACATAGCTATAGGGAAGAGTTTAAACTGATAAATATTTCAGATAAGTTTTAATTTTTAATTTAAAGTAAACAAAGTGATAGCGTTCAGATACCATATATACAAATAATAACCTTCTGGTGCAGAATTAAGATAATTTTAGCTTTCAAGTGAAGTTTAGAGAAAATATTAAACTATAAATTTATTACTACCTGTACTGAGCTAGGTGATTTTAAAATATTCATTTACTAAATACTTCTGAGTTACTTACTTCCTTTATCACTGCATCTGACATATTCAAACACTCCCGCCTGTTCGTCCCAGAAGACCACGACCAGTTTGTAAATGTTGATCAAAGCTAAAACATTCAGAAGTAAACAGATGAAATTGTAAAATAAACGTCACTATTACAAAATGTGCTTAATGTTATACAAACATTAAATTATACATTCAAATTATTGACAATAATTCTAATAATAACTAATAGTAAATAAACATTTGTGGAACATGATGAGATGGACTAGAGAAACTAAAATACTACTTATAATAAACTTGAACACAAATTCACACAAATACAAACCATTTGAAATAATAAAAATTATATATAGTTACAGTAAGATTATTGCATCTTCTGCAGTACTGGTGGTGGTAAGATTGTCATTGAAGCTCATTTTATTTGTGAGATTTTATGTTTAAGCTTGTTCATCAATTTTAATTAATTTCCGATAGTTAAATAAACATTAGTGGAACATGATAAGATGGACTAGAGAAACTAAAATACTAGTTATAATAAACTTGAACACAAATTCACACAAATATAAACCATTTGTAATAATAAAAATAATATATAGTTACAGTAAGATTATTGCATCTTCTGCAGTACTGGTGGTGGTAACATTGTCATTGAAACTAATTTTATTTGTGAGATTTTATGTTTATGCTTGTTCATCAAATTTAATTAATTTTCGATAGTTAAATAAACATTTATTGCAGCCCAAAAACTATAAACAGATTTTCACATGCATAATTAATTTAAAATATTCGTCTTCTTGCTTATCCGCTTTTCTTAGCTTTGTCTTTTTTTTCGCCCGACGCGTTTCGGATAGTCCCCATTTTCAGAAGCTTTGTTTGCTACTCTTGGAAGATGGGGTCAGAAGCTTCTGAAAATGGGGTCTACCCGAAACGCGTCAGGCGAAAAAAAGACAAAGCTAAGAAAGGCGGATAAGCAAGAAGACAAATGTTTCAAGTATCTTAGTAGAAATAATAATAACAAATGCAGTGATTAATTTAAAATATTTCAAGAAAAATTTTAAGAAAGAAATATAAATCGATTTATTAATCTGTGCGTAACAATTTCTTCACTCAAATTGCAATAACAGTTATTTGTAAATTGAATTTGAAGCTGCAATTGCATTAATTAAGGATCTAACTTACGATTGCCTTTTCGGTCAGCTCCATAATAAGTTTCTTCAATGATTCCATGTTTGATAACTTTCAAACCGTAGGATACCTTAGTGGGTTGTGATATTCCCAATCTAAACAGAAATTAATTAAAACAATTAGATAAATAAACAGATTTAGTATTTGAAGTAACAATATAATGAGTACATAAACACTTTACTAAAGAATAAAATACTATTAGCAGCGGATATAGAAACAAAAATATAAAAAGTGAATTTGGTCTATTAATACGGATTTACAGTCAGTTTTTTTTCAAAATAAAAATATTATTCATTTTGAACATTGTTGAACATTGTGTTGGTCAACCTTCCAACGGTGCGCACCGATTCCTCGCTTTATATATGTTTTTGTTAAATGACATGTGTGTTTGTGTTTGTGAAATGTTTTTAATGTAATATATGACGACCTGATCTTCAGAGAAGCCAGACGATGGAACATAGATTCCGAAACGCGTTGCAATAATATATAAAGGAAGTCACACGACGGAAATACGAAGGTAAATATAATAATTTTTATATTATTCATTTTTGCTGCTGCACTTTTGATACATTGAGAACTGCGGAGATATATTTATATACATACAAAAACAAACTATACTTCCCACATTACAAAAACAAACTAATATTTTTTAAGAAATTAAATTGTTTCTTTTCCATTTTTTTTAGAAAGCCAATATTTTAAAAGTAATATTTTTTTACTGACATCTCTTACAAGAAAAATTAAGTTCTGCAAATTTTAATATGCGACAATGCGACCAAGTAACTGTGAATCGTAGAACAGTGGTTAAAGAGAACTTACCATTTATCCATAAAGGGTAATTTTTTAAGTATGTTAACAGTGAATAAAGGAAATAAACATCCAAACTGTAAGCATGGAAACCAAGCCAAATTTTTTAATAAAAATCTATTAAATATTTTGGATATCACATGAAGACGTAACATAATCAAACAAATCTACGTAAAAGAATCCGATATTGACTTTTGATTGTTTTCATAACTATTATTGTTTCTCCTTTTATGGAAGCTTTATTTCTGAAATGGTAGAAGAGAATACTTACTTAGTAATTCAAGTAGCAGACCCGTTGTATCCTGTGGAATCGCCGTGAATCTCAGCTGTACCGCAATCATAGTCTCCAGTTGTGTAGAGAATGTTGTAGTTACCAGAGTTAGCAATCTATTTTATAAATTACTGAACAATTAGTGAAAGCAATACCTAGGTTATTTTTATTTATTTATTGATAAATGCTAAGATATTTAAAAGGAGAATTAACTAAAATATCGTTGCCACTACCAGAGTTGGAACCCTGTTTTTAAAAGTATTTAACAATAAAATTATTGAAAATATTTAAAAGATCCAATTGGTTAAGTAAAATATTGCACCAATTACTAGAGAAACGTAAGAAATATGTTTTGACATCGTATTTACATTACTGAACGCATTATCGATATCAATTAATCAGGTTAAGGCAAATATTGTTCCAATTACTAGTGTTAGAAATCTTTCCCCAATTTATTTAACAACTACTGATAGCTTTGATAAGTTCAATTTGGTTAAGTAAAATATCCTTCAGTTATTAGAGTTACCAATCTGTTTATTTTATTTTTTTACAATTAGGTAAAACATTAAAAAGTGCATATAAGTTAAATAAAATATTATTGCAGTTTGAATATTTCAATTTTATTTTTTAATCCAATGATATTAAAAGATAAAATGAGTTAGTTAAAATATAGCTTTTATCAGAGTTAGAAATAACTTTAAAAAATATTTTATGTTTTGAAAACTTATTAAACAAATACCAAAATTATTGAAAAGGTAAATTAACGTAAGCACAATACTGTTACTACTACCACAGTTAGAAATCAGTTTAAAAAATAATTTTAAAAAATTTATTTTTTGACAAGATCAATTAATTTACGTAAAATATATTTCCAACTAGTAGAGATCAAAATTTAAAAAAATGACTATTTAACAATTACTGAATGTACGACAAGATCTAATTGAAATGTATTGAGTTAAGTAAAATATAGTTCCAATTATCAGATTTAGAAATATTATGTTTTGAAAAAGTATTTGAAAAGTACTAAAATTATTGATAAGGTAAATTAAGTTAAACACAATATTTTTACCATTAACAGAGGTAGAAATCTGGTTTGAAAAAATGAAACAATTAATTACTGAATATATAGTCAGGACCAATTAAGTTACGTAAAATATTGTTCCAATTTCTAGAGTCGAAAATCTGTTAGAAATCTAGTTTGAAAAATATGACTAAATATTAAAAATATTAATAGTTACTGAATGTAATGACAAGATCAATAAAACTACGTTAAGTAAAATATTGTTTTAATTATACTAGAATTAAAAATCTCTTTTGTTTTGAAAATTATTTATCAACTGCTAAAAGTATTAGCAACTTGTTTGGACTTTACTTTTATATACAATATTGTTGCAATTAAAAACAGTTTCAATATATTTAAATTATTGAAAACATAACATATTAAGAAGATAAAATGAGTTAAGTAAAATATGTTTTACCATTACCAGAACTGTAAATATGTTTAAAGAAATATTTTACAATTACTGAATTGTAGTAATAGTATTGGCAAAATCTATTAAGTTAATTAAATATAGTTCTAAATACTAGAGTTAGAAAATATACTTTATAATTTTGTATTTAACAGTTATTAAAATTATTAACGTGGGGAATTAGGTTAAGTACAATAATATAATATTCAACAATTACTGAAAATAATAAAAATTATATTAATAAAATATAATGTTAAACAATATAAAAATACGATATATGAAATATAATGCAAGGACCAATGAAATAAATATGTTTTATAAATTATTCAACAATTAGTAAAAGTATTAAATCTTAAATAAAATAAAATAATTGAAATTGAAATATAATAATGAAATAATTGGTTCAAATACTAAAGAAACTTAAAACCCTAAAATGTTTAGGTACAAATAATTTTAAGTTATAATATAAAATGTTAGTGAACGTCATGGAAAAAAGTTTTACCTCCAGTTATGAGGTGTTAGAGTAATGAAATAATTATAATATTAACTATATTCAATAAATTTAAAAAAAATCGTAATTTTAATTTATAAATTTAACTTTTCTTGGAGATATTAAAATTTGTAGTAAATCCCATTAAACATTAAACTGAATTATAACGAGGACTATGTGAGTAGTTTTCGTGTAATTTTTATTTCTCAGTTAAAATTAATAGGTTATTTTAAATCTGTAATAATTTAATTAGCGTGTCAATTAAAAATATTTTACTATAATACGTAGAAAAATTACATGAGAAATGTACATCATAAACATTAGTTGGTAAAAATAAAAACGAAAAATACAAAACTACAGGAAACTAAACTTTCTGAACTGAATAGAGTTACGTAGATTTTTTCTGTAGTGAAAAGTGTAACAATCAGAATGCAGATACGCCTATAGACACCTAAAAAAAACTTTATTTGTCATAAAAATAGAAACAAAAGTTTAAGTGGATCCGAGCCCTTCAAAGACCGATTTTCCCAAAATTTTGGAAAAAAATGTTTACTATCTTTTTTCAAGGTGCATGTAATTAAAAGTATGTGTACAAAATTTCAAGCTGTTTTGAGCATTTTTTTGGGGGTTTTTTGGCTGTTATTTAAACAATCGGTTTACTCAATTTTTATCGTTTTTAGAGTATTAGCTGATCTTTACTCTTTCTTATATCATAAATGTTTGTTATTTACATTGTGTGATTTATAAACATAAGCAAATATAGTGTAAGGGATATAACATAGGGAAAAACCTACAGAGCAGGCGAATTTTAGAAGGTAAAAAGGCAGATTTTCATCGATTTATGTAATAAAAACTTTAAATGACATTTGCCGCAAATCTTTTTTTCCGTGTTTTGTTACACTAAAGTTTGAATAACTTTTGAACTATAAGAGATAGAAACATGAAATTTTTATAGCATTATCTTGATACCATTTGCAACAATCGAGAATATGGAAAATGTTTTACCTTATCAAATAGGTTTTTAATAAAAAAAAATTAATTAAAATATTTTTTTTTTTATTGTGAATATTTAAAAGTACATATATTTTTAACTATGCAAGCTAGAAAATTTGCAATACTCTATAAGTTGTATTAGCACATGCATATTATGAGAAAAAAATTTCATTTAAATTATTTTACAAACAAAAAAGTTATTCTTTTTTTTTTAAACGTGAAATTTGGTACAAAAAACCACTAAAACCCATATAAAACACAAAATATGGGATGGACAAAAAATTCATTCTTACAAATCTTTTTTTTTTAGAGGGTTTGAAGGTAAAAAACCTATAAAATAGTCGAAAAAATAAAAAAAACTTTAAAAAAGTTGCCGAAGGGCTCGGATCCCCTTAATATATATATAAAAAACGTGTCAACATTGTCCTTATAGTTAAATACTCACTTCGTCGATGTCAAAGTCTTTAACTCTGTTAGACAGGATATCGTCTCTGCAAAGACCAACGTCTGCGTAGGGGTTAAAATATTCTCCGTTAACTTTAATTTGCAAAGATAAAACATCTAGTATGCCAGCATCTGCAGCTTTGCCGGTCACTACAATGATGGCGAGCAGTATAAATGACTTCATTGTAGATCTCTGAAAAAAGAGCATGTTTTTAATATATTATGGTACTGATATAACCGAGATTACCTAAATTCAGTATATGTTGTTTGAACTTACAAAACGGTAGATTGGAATTGCCAAATAGACCCAGTAATAACACAACCCCGTCGGATACACTTAACAGACTAAATTTGGGTTGTATCAGCACTAAAATCTACTTACTATTCACTTATCACTCGGATTTAGTTTACAGAATTGTTCCCTTTGAAGAACTTTAGCGTAGAACAGTATTATAAGGTTTTAATAAATAAAAAGCAAATAAATTTATAGGTAATGAAAATACAATGTTCTGATACATACCACAATACATCTCAGATGATAAGAAATATGATATTACATGGTTTTTTTACATTAATTTAGAAAATTGTGTGAATTATAAAAACAAGTTTTCTACGTTATCATTAGTACTATAAAGGATCCAATATGAGAATTTGTCTGCGAAAATCTCCTACTTTCCTAACCTAATAGTGCTGTCGTATATGTTATTACATTTTAAATATTTTTTTTTATTCAATAATAAACATATTTAGGCCTATTAATTAGCCTATTTATACATTTGAAGTCATTGTAAGACTTCTTTAAAAGCCCCTTTATGCTCTTTTATAAAAGCTGTTCTGTAAAAATAAAGTTGACAACTGGGTTGTGGTTTTGTTTTGATGTGTGTTCTATCAATGTTCTATCTCAAGAATGATATTAAAAAAAAAGCATCCTCTGGCTAACAAAACAGTTAATAGTTATTATATGTAAATTCCATTCGAATCTAACACCATATTCTTTAGCATTATTAGATTGGGAAGCTCCTTCAAACATAAGACAAGATTTGTGTAACGCAAAGTCTTGCCAAGCCATGAAAGTGTGCGAATGTACAAACTTTACATAGGCTCGACAATGCGTGGATAAAATAGGAGAAACAATCTTCACCAGAATTAATCGTGTTAGACAATATTGTGAACAGAAATTAAGAAAATTAAAAATAGCCATAATTTAAAACAAATATTTATTATTGTATCTGTAATAATCTAAGTTTAAAAAATAACAGGATTTCACACTGCTTGTTTTAAGCTTTTGTTTGTATTTTTGTACTATCCCTCTTATATATGCCGATACAAATAAAATAGCGATGAAAATAAATCTATTATTATTTAGTTTTAATGATCTTTCCAATGATTTTAATAACATGTGCGTTCGCATGATAACATAAACCTATATATTGTTTCTGGTAATTTACAAAATTGTTGCCTATTCGAGGAACAGATATAGAAACATTTATTTGTGATATCAATTATTATTATTTGGCTTTAGATAAAACTAATCGATTTTAATTGATTGCACACCAATATAAACATAATACATCTAACCATATGGTCAGGATAGCATATGCACACGTACATCAAGTTTTATGTCCGAGAAATTATGTATTTTGTACAAACGTCAAATATACATCAATTATATATTTTTTATTTAAAAATATACTAAATATTGCAATTGGTATGTGAAATAGTCATTAGATTATTCTCATTTTGTAAAGATCAATAGAAATTAAAACTTCATGTTCTTCTTCTAATAAGCCTAACCAAGAAAATATATGAAACAATTTGAAAAATATAAATAATTATTAACAATAAGAGGCCATGTAATGTAGAAGAAAAAAGAAAAAAAATTACAATTCGAAATGAAAATTCAGCTTATGGTATAACTTTAAAATATAAGTATAAAAAACTAGTAAACTTACCTTCTGAAAAACTCAGATAGAATTGACTATCACAAAACGAATGCTTTATTTCCGGTGGCTTTATAAATATACACGTTGCCAAATCTAACCATGATAATGCAAAATTACAGCAAACCTAACATTATTTAACACGTCATATTGCTAATTTTAGATATTTTCAAGGGCATATTTAAAAGAGAACAAATTCTGAATTATTGAAGGATCCTAATAAGCAAGCAATAGTTTGTTACAGGAGTGAAAATTATGAACTCAATAGACAAAAGAAACTTCTTTACAATGTATTCAATTTATTAGAGGTTTGCCTAACTCTTTAAAGAAGGAGTTTGCACTGAACATAAAAATTGATGAGTAATACCTAAACAAACAATTTAATTTTAATGTAATTATTAAGTATTTAAAGTAAAAACAGTAGGTACTTGATGAAACTCCATAAAAGTATAATAGTGCACTCCAGGACTGGCACTCTTTCGTAATTCAAGATCCCAAAGCCCCTCCCCCCTCAAGACGAGAATTAAACGTGCTGAGTTTAAATATATTAATAAGTAGTATTAATTTACATATTAATTATTGTTTCGAACGATCATGAATGCAACGTAATAGTCAAGTAACCATGGTACACCCCTGCGAGCTTCGCACTCTAACCCCCATAATTGCTTCTCTCACACTATTGTGGGCGAAATAGTTTATACAACCTAAATATTACACGGATGAATTATTCTGTCAAGATTAAGTTAATGTGTTATATATATATATATATACATTGTTTTCAAAATGAGAAACTGAAGTTTGCTAGTATATGCACATGTGTTAAAGTATTATTAAACTACCACGAATTCTGGGTTTTCTATCTCTATTATTATTTATATTAGCCAACGCTTAAATAAATTTAAACTTAGACTAATATTTTAAGACTATTATGCTTTGTTTACATTCACACACATTTAAAAAAGTAACCTAAACAAAAAACTGGCCGAAAGAAAATAATATTTGCACTAAATTAGCAAGTTTTATATACTGATATATTACTAATATTACAATTAACAAAAGTAAAATAGGCCAATAATACGAAAAAAAAACATAATAATTTAGGTATGCCTACTCAGTCAGATTTAATTCAATTCTAGGAAATCCTTTCGTTTATCATGGCATAAGATATTGTTACTAGCCAAAAAAGGAACTGATACTGTGGAATTTGTTTTTAAAACGGAAAAGATATATTTATTATAACACAGTAAATATTTTTCGTTAATTGCTTTTACTTTGTTATTGTGTTTGCTTTTTTATTGTTAACCTAACCTACAAATGCAGGTATTTGAAAAGATATCTCCCGAGGTCGGCTTTTCAGATAAGTTAGTAAACAAGTCCTAGGGCAAAATGAATCTCTGGAAATAGGTATCAATAGGTTTGTAACATTGAACAAACAAAAACAGAAAAGTTCACGCATAAATATAACTAGGAAATAAAATGTATTTCTCATAATTCTTTGACAATAATTATAGTTTTTTTATATATTTAAAACAAACCTCACGAAAATTGGCACTGTAGATCTCCAGAAATAGTTATCAATAAAGTCACCAAACGTTTAAGGATATGCTGAATTAGTATTTAAGTACGATACGATTATAGTAATTGCTTCTACATTTTGAATTAGTTAAAATGGTTGCAACAGTAATGAATTAAAATTATTAATTCAAGAGATAAGTGTTGATTCAAACTAGGCTTAACCTAGAACTGTGTTGTTATAGGCACGCTCTCTTTAAAACGAAGAACTAAACTGAAAACGAATCATTGTTATTAATTACTTTTAGAAATGAACAAAATTGAATCGATCGTATTACTGAATATTCAGTTACAGTACAAGTGTAAGTTAAAACTTACAATATTGTAAGTTTTACGTTTAAACCAACAAAGTCGTTGTAGGTAGGCACATCTGAAAATGTCAGTCAACTGAACTAACGCTTGAGCTTGTTTTTCAGTTCAGTTTTCGTTGTTGGTATTTTAGGTTATGTATTAATATTGATAACGTAAATGTAATTCGTAAAGGGTAGCAATAGATTAAAAATTTAATGGTGTAAGGAAGAAAAGTTCTTTTACTTTGTAAGGTAAAATAATTAGGTAGACTATATAACGTAATTGGGAACGGGGGGGGGGGTTAAAGGGTTCATTAAGGGAATAAATTGTTAATAATACATTAAGAATAGGAATTTGTGAGGTCATAAGCGTATTAAAAAGGGAGATTGATGTTAGGAATATGTGTAAATTCCAGTACCGTTTGTTATAGAAATAGGATTATATTTTGAAGAGATTAGGATAAATATCAAAATATGAAAGACAGACACACATTTATGAATAACTACCGGTACTTGGTTTACAAACACAAGTTTTAAGTGTCAGATTTAAAACAACCCGTTTATAAAAGGGGTACATTAAGTAAGGAAGATTGTGTTTTGAAAAATGGTAAATAAGGAAGAATAATAATTAGATAATAAGACCAGAAAAGTTTTAAATATTCAAGTTAACGCTAAATTTGAACCAGCGTATTCAAATAGCTGGTATGATAAAGGTTAGTGAAAGTTTCGTTGAAGCCAACTTTATTTGCATTTTAAAGAGATTGTAGTAAACGAATGAAGTGTTCAACAGTTTATAAACATGTTCAATACCAAAAATTTAATTCAATTATTGATTGGAACTTTTAAAGTTATCCTATCAACTTGTAAATCGATCATATATCAACTGCCCAATCAAAGCTTGACTAAACTAGAGTATTTCAAGTCAAATCCATCCTAAAGTTACAAAACACTAAGGTATGGGGACTCAAGGAACAGGAAGCTATAAAACAATAGCAAAATGCAAAAATCGGATATTTGACGATATGGAATAAAAATGTGTAATGAAACCGACAGTAAATGTTAACATGAACAGGGGATTAAGGTTTTCAAATTGGAATTGTTAATTATTTTAAGTTATGAGATCCTCAACAGCCTAATAAAATCTTTACAAGAATGTCAAGTAATTAAAGTTTAAGTTTAACCCTCAGACTTATTTCTTAAAGAACATTCCCAGTAATTGGGTGAAAGTAAAGGAAGCAACGGTTAACTCGCTTTAAAGGTGACAGGATATGACTATTTTGTTATTACTTTAATTACCTTATTATTTTTCAATACGGTATTTTGCTTTAATATTTACGTAAAACCCCTAATATACATGCAGTAGCATATTTATAATAAATATTGATTGACGTACAGAGGGTCATTATCGTCATTAACCGCTAATGGGTACAGACAAAAATTTTATATTTACAAATTTTGATGTTTGCAAGATTATACCTATCCTTGTGCAAGGTCAAATGATATTTTAAAATAGAAACAATTATAAAAGTAATGCAAATAACTCATTGGTATGCGCATTAAAAGCACACTTGCTGCTATTTGATTAGATGAGTTTTGGAAAATTCAAGGGCGCGATTTTAGTATAAATAGCTGAACATATTCTAATTGCATACTAATTGTTGGTAAGTAGTCGACACTCTCATCTATTATCTTAATTATAACTTATAACTATTTAGTTTTTATTGTCTATGGGCAGAACACATAAGTTTGTATTGCTAAAAAACAATATTTAAGGATTCACAATTTTGTTCATTTTATTAGGTAAAATAACTATTTCTTTCATTTTTAATTTTGGGTGTAGTTTTAGAACTTCTGAACTCTGCAGTAATAATGTAAAGCAAAAACTAAATTTAAATTACATCAAGCACTTCAACTACTTTAATTAGCAATGATAGAATTGTGACCTTCAGCAAAACATTAATGATACCTAGTGTTTGTGTTTTAAAAGTCAAATGTTTTAATAAATTGAGCAAAATAACGAAATGTATTTGTATATACAGAATTATTACATGAGTATAATTGCAAAAAATCTGATTTATTATTGTCACGTATACAATTTTTTTTAAATTAAAACCTCTGAATACGTAAACAAAATTGAATTTTTAATGATTAACTAGTATAACTATAATAGTATAATATGTATCTAGTGTTATAGTAACTTTAGCATTATTGTAATTCTCATCAAATGAGGTATGTAAATACAACATGAGGTAATTAACTTTAATTTTCTATGTCAAAGTTCCAGACTCTAGAAACAATGCGCGTAAAGTTGTTAGTTTTCGCCTGCTTGTCGATTTTCGAATTATGTCAAGCAAAAGAACAAAATCCTTATGATGCTGTTGGAATGTGCAAAGAATCTCTCAAAACCAAACTAGTCAAAACATTTAACATCGATGAAGTAAGTTTCATTTAATCTCATCTTTAATTGTGTGTAGTTTTTGCCAATTTGCAAGAATTAAACCTCTTGGCTTAAGATCTTTCTTAAAACAATGTTTAAATTTACTTTCTTTTTGTAAATATATTTATAGAGATGTCTATATATTTTTTTTCATTTCCCTCTCATTCCATTGAATCGCAGAACATGTAAAAATATAATACATTCATAAAAAGTATTACTGTATTGGAATACCAAAAGGAGTGGTTGTTGATCTATTGTTGTTTTTATATGAGATTAACGATGAAATAAATTATCTTGAAATTGAGATTATGTAAACTTTGATTTTAAAACTCAAACGTTTCATAGTTATTTAAACAAAATGTAAGCACATTATTTTCGGTAATAGACCAACAGTTCCTTTTATTCTTAGAATCTAGTTTCAAGAACTAACTTTCGAAACACTTTAAAGTATGTGTACATTATTTTGACTGAGCCAGCTTAGGAACTATCTAAAACATTTTTTTTTAGCCTGATATACCTTTAGACATAATAATTAGCATTAAGGAATTACATTTCTTTGTAATCTGTTTTTGTACCTTGCGTTTTAATCTGTAACAATAATAACAAAATTATCCTAACTTATTTAAATTATTTATGAATGCACCATGAAGGCGATAAACATAAAGTTAATGCAAAACATTTGTTTAAGTTGTCTGCCAAGAAAAAACACAATTATTTAGATATTAGTAAAGTTAGCTTTATACTATCAAATTGCACAATCATTAACTAAATGCATGACATTCAATTTTAGATATAATAAAAACATTAGAAGAAATTAATAAATAGGTAGAGAAGAAGTACTTGTTGTTGATACATAACCTATTACGTTTATACTTAGATTGCGAATAAGGGAGACTATGACTACGTAAATTCAAATGCACTATCGAGTCAAATCAAATGTGCGAATGCAAAAATCTTCACCACAAATAAGAAGGGTGAACGATACGGTGGATCTAATACTGTTTATTACAAGTAAGTAATGTGATTATTTCTAAGTATTTTTTGTATAATTTTAATTTGTTCAAATAAGATAAATTTGCCAGATTTAATGTGATATACCAGTTAAAGGGGATTAGTATTGCTATATACCACCATGAAGGGTTTGTATTATTCATTTCACCGATACCTTATGTATCTTACCCTCATTTATAATCAATCATTTACTTTATTTGATTTCTCCAGTTAAGTATATGGATATTTTCTAAATAAATACTATCTATTTCACCTATTTGCTGTAATTTTACCTAATAATAGACCTATTACATTATGATATCACAAAAATTATAAAAATGTCGTAATAGAACACTCAACTTAAATTGATGCCTCAGTATACCTGTAAGTATTGTTTACCTTTCTATACAACTTTTAATAGCGGATAACTTCCATTAAAAGAATATTTTAAACACTACGTCTTTTGCTGAAATTTAATTCAGTAATAAGTATTTTTTAACCTTATTGTTAGAAGACTTTGCAGACCAAGAACATAAAATAATATTGTTTAACTTTTATTATTATCTGTATCACCTTCATTGATCTCAAACATTTAATATTCACCACATATCCAAAATTGCATTTTTTTTATCAGGATCAATAAAAACCTTACATTATACATTAATGTTAGTAAATTGGTACTGAGACAATTATTTTCTGTTTGTAATTTTATGAAAGATATAATATTTGTTTATTATTATTTTACTGTATTAAATTGTGTTAATTTCTTTCACCTTAGAGATAACACACATTTCACACAAAATTACTCTCTGCCCAATGTTGAAGATGGTATAATTTACGAGGAGCTCACTATCGGTTGTAAGTAACAATAATAATAATGTATCATTATTTCTCACTATTTACTTTTAGTTGTGTAAGACAACAAAATTGAGAAAAATTAAGTTTACCTTAAACAGCTGATTTATAAATTAGATGTACACTTACTAAACATATTTAGTTTGTTAAAATAAAGTGTAAAAATAATTAAAATTTCTCTGCTGATTGTTGTTAATTGTAGAAAACAAATACCTGTATTTAAAAAACAAAATATAACTTAAAGTAAGGATGCCATAGTGAGGTGATTTGTAGTCTTAAAATAAAGAAAAACGATGGAAGGTACTGGTATTACTGAGAACATGTGGTCTTGGTAGGTTGACGGTCTTTTCAATTGAAGTATGAATATTTACTAAATAAATACGTTCCTATTAATCAGTACCTACGGACTGTACAATTGAAAGTGCAGCGCGTAATTGGGTTCACTAAATGCAAATAAATTGTGCGAGTCCAACGAAATTCCTTGCAAACATTTCAGTGTAGAACCTGATCATGAAACCATAAATAGAACCGAAGGCAAAACTGGGGCGAGTTTAGTTTGTATCCACCGCCTCATAGCAAAAGAAATTTAATTACATTTTGAATAAACTGGAATTAGAAATCATAGTAAAATTTGTTTTTACCTGAAAATATAAAGAACATTATGAAAAAATCTGTGAGCGTCTATCTCAGAGAAAATATTGTGGCCGTCATCACTTCTTTGAGTCCGTCGAGACTAAAGAATTTATTATTTATTTGATGTCCGCCAATCCCCTAAGACCAACAAATGGTTAAAGTACCGGTATACGATTTAAATCAATTAAGTGATTTTTTTTTTTTATTTTCTTAAATCATTGAAATACTTATCTATTTATAAGTTTTTAAACATAACCAAACAATTCATATTATTTAATAAATAAATAATATTATAGTTTAAATATTTCCATAAAAGACAACTTATAATTTAAGTTTCATAAAATATAGGTTTAAAAACGATTAAGTAGAGGAAAACTTAAATAAGAAAAAGTATTTTTTTCAAAATAATGAACTCCACTATCACTGTAAAAAGTTACTGTCATTGGCATCGGTCAGCATTAATAAAATAAAACAAGTTTGAAAGTGCCATCAAATACTATAAATAAAAATAATAAAAAGTAATTGTATTATTAAGAAAAAATAGTTAGCTTTCCTACCTTTAATTATTAAAACAATACATATTTTATTTTTTCTAATTATCTAAAAGTAATCAAAGAGCTAATTTCATTCGCAAAATATAAACATATGGAGATCCGCAAAGCATATTTTTTTCTTAAATTCCTATACTTCTTTTAAACTATCGCATTGAAACTGCCAAATATTTTAAAATTTAAGAATGTCTTAAAAATAAATTCTTCACCAAAGAAAAGGATGATTCAGAACGTTATTGTATTATTACTTTATATAACAAATTATCACAACCTAATATTATCATCCTATACTGCAATCTAACATGCACACTAACTGTTCACAACGACTATAAATAGAAAATTATCCACAAGCCTTAAATTGTCTATCTTTAATTCCAAACACGTTGTTGTCAGTATGGTTCCAACTACGTAGGTACTACTTAAAATCCATTTCTCGGATTAATAAAACACAAGTAATTAGATTTGTGTAAAACTGCATTTAAATTAATTAAAATGTAGGCCTATTTACTTTTAAAAGATTTGTATTATAGTTTCTAAGAAGAGACGGAAAATATTTTGAAGCCAGTTTGACAATGACGCGAGGGAATGGAATATCTCAATTTAATATCAAAAATCAATAGTAAAGTGCAAACTGTCTTACACTAGCATATACGGTCAATGTATGTCGGCTATCGTAGCTTCTTTGACTTATTACAAATATGTAAACTTAGAGGATCCAAGCCCTTCTAAATATTCGTCAGTATTCATTCAAATTATTAAACAAATATTTTTTGAATTGTTTAGCTATACATAAATACCTTCAAATAAATAACGACAATGTTGCTGTATATTGAAATTTGTAATATTTATTACTTTATATCTCTTCAAGCTACTACTTACAAATTCAAGCTTTATGTTCTCGGGTGGGAAAATGGCGTATTTTATTACTATCGTTGCAGTGATCAAGCAAGTAAGTAAACATAATAACAATATTCTAACGTGTAATTTAGAACAAATATTGACAGATTTACAAAACATATTAACTGATTTGGATGTCTCGAAGTTGCACTGGTCTGGGAGAAGAGTATTTTTAGGAGAAACGCAACAATGGCTTATCTTTTCCCAAGTAGAAAAATATGCACTGTCTTAATTTGGATTCGTTCTGCGAACTTGACATTTTGAGTCAAGTACTCTATCCCTACAGCTACCTGTACGAGAACAAAATCACTTATTTGTTATTACATGACAACCATTTTTCAACGTGGACAAAACCTTTTAAGATTACGAATTTGTGTGTTCCCAAAAAAATAATTCCAATTTTTTTTTTACTTGTTTATAAAGCAACTAAATAATAAAAATGCTCCAACTTTGCTGAAAAGTTTGACATATTTTAATAAATTAAAGTATGTTTAAATATTAGTTAGTTATTAGGCCCTCATTCCTAATTTTATTTATGGTTAAAATATGTGAATTTATTATTTTATAAAAATAAAAATAATTGTTTTGGTTTAGCTAAAAATACGTGATAATTTTAATTAAGAAGCAAATAGTTAATAATTTTATTTTAGATAAAGTACTTGATACTATAGCTTCAAAACTAAAAATGATTATTTCAATTAACATATCATAAATAATGATACCTTTAGTTCGGATAGAAATACTTGATACTATTAGATTGGATAACAATGCCTAATATTTTTATTTCAGATATAAATATGCAATTTGTTCAGTTTAGATACAAATACAGTCATGATACTTTTATTAAAGATACTCAATACTTGTATTTTCTACACAAATATGTGATACTTAAGTTTAAATACAAATAGATGATACTATTAATTCAGATTTGAAAACATGATACGATTAGTTAAAATACAAATACTTATGTACAACTGTTAGTTCTTATACAAATCTGTGATCATTTTAATTCATAAACCAAAAACTATTTATCTAAAAGTATTAGGTTTTTCTAACATAAAACTTTTTAGAATGAATAAAAATTCGTAATACATTTAGTACAGCTAGGAAATTTTATTCGATAATTTTTATTTAAATAACTGAAATTTAATTATGTTTTATGAAAAACCTTATCAGTATCATCGCCTGGTGCTAATTTAAAAATGGAGTTAAATTTTTGCAAATATTTTACATATTTAGGTTTAGTTTGTCTAACTCTTTTTTTAGTTTGTCTTAGTATACTTCTGTGTACTTTTATTACGTTATGTCTTGCAGTTCCTGTACTTCTTTTAAAAACTATAAGTTAAATAATATTATATTTTAATTCAGAAAAATATTTCAAATGTATTTAACTCTATTTTAAATTGAAATAAGTTTGTTTAACCTTGCAAACTGAATGTTACATTAGCAATATTTTTAAAAATAAATTATAATTTTTTTAAAGAAATTTTCCAAATTCAATATATTTTGTACATACAAATATTAAAAAACGTATACAAACATATCTTTTTCGATATCATATCTCCAGATGAGAATGCATTTTAACGTTTTACTGTAAAACGGTTTATGGAATCTTATAAGATACATACACAACAAAACAAAACTAATATTTTGAAACCCATACAGAATTGTTCATGGTAATAGTTGTTTCTTTTCTTAGAAAATGCCAAGAAGGACATCAGATCTATCGTAATCAAACATGAACAAGTTAATGATGCTAAATCTATGCAGATCGTCACACAATTTCTGAAAAGGGATGGTCAATCTGGACGTCTATGGAAAGTTAAAACGTGTACCTAGACCAAGAAAGATTGTGTTATTTATTATTATGAAATAAAATAATAAATTTACTTCTAACCGAAATAACACCTTGTTTTGTTACTGTCCTACATTGTATACATTTGTAGCAGAAGAGTATGTCCTACTTGAAGACCAAAGTTGTGGTATGCCAATTACAGGGCAGGGATTTGGTCACGTGACTTCTCCCACTCCTCTCTTGTGGTTAACTTGTGGTTGTAATTTAGTAAAATATTTAAACTATAAGTTGGGTACAAATTTTTTAACGGTAACTCAAAAATGTTATATAATTTTAGGACACTAAAACATGGACCAAGCGACAACAAACCTTAAAATGTTGAACGCTGACATTTTGTTGCACTAACTCAACATTGACTTTATATTCACCATGTTCTGTAAAATTTAAGTTTCAATTTGATAAGTTTCTAATGTTGTTACCTGTTCAGTGATCTGGTTGAAAGTGAGAACTCGGGTTCAGCCCATTATGCTCTAGTAATTCCGTAGTCAGTGGCATCCCCCTTGCGTTAATCATAGAAAATCATTTAAAACTAGTTAATTACGTACTTTAAAACTGTACCTTCTATCTCGTTTTTTATGTTTGTCTTTCTGTGCTTGTTATCCATCTTTCCCGAACATTAGGTTCTAGGCTCAACAAACTTCGCCCGAGTTAGTCAATTGTTGTGAAGGTAGCATACTAATAATGGGACAACATTTTTAAAGTTCTATATTTCCCAAGCTTCTAGCCCAATTTCCTTTAGATTTTCGCCAATATAGATTGTAATGCGTGTACTTTACAGCGATATGAATTGTTTAGCAAACATTTTTATAACCAGAAATTATTTTTTTATAAATACTGGATAAATTACTATCCATTTTCCATC
>JAGFPH010004751.1:72058-88584 GCA_018207615.1 Philaenus spumarius
AGGCTCATGTGTACAGTTTACCACGTCTGAGATTTCTACATCCTTATTAACTGCAACAAAAAACAAATGTGTTTTAAAAAAAATTGTTTGCTTGTTTTGTGTGTTTTATTGGGATTATAACCGACACAAGCGTTACAAAGTAAAGCTGTAACCATGACTCCAATTATACCATTACAATCAGGAGAGAGAGAAAGGATAACTAACCACGACTTTAGGAAGTATCCCCGACAACAAAACGGCTATGATATGAAATGAAAACATGCTTTATTCATATATATAAAACTATAAACAAAAACCTTCCTAACTCGCATTAAGAGGCTTAATAAGGCTTAATAGCTTGGTTAAAATAATTGCATTGATTAAAATAACACCTTAGATGCGACTATGTCCTCCCTTTAAAAAAGGGGAGGTCCGATGCTTCTAGGTGTCCCAAAATGAGAATTCATTACGTAACTCTAAACATAGCTTGGTTAAAATACTTGTATTGTACAAAACGACTACAACTCCATGACTAAAATCTAATGTCGCAAACTATTGTTGTATTTTAAATTCTTTTATTTCTTTTTTACTTTAATGTACTATTTTATTTTCCCATGTGTTACTTACTACGTTGGTTTAAGAGAATCAAATCCTCGTCTGGGACCTAAAAACATACGTAAGACTTAACTCATCGCCACGCACCTTACACGCAAATGAAGACACATTAAGAGAGCAGCAAATCCTAATAGTATTTTGCGCTACGTATAGCGCAAGGATAGAAGTTATCGTAATTTTAAAGTAATATGCACAGAATATTTACAGTCAGATAGTTTTCCTTCTCGGGGGATTTAGCTTTTTTCCAATTTGTGTGAATTGTGAAAGAAATTATAGGTCTACTTTAAATGTTAACTTACTTGTTTTGTTTTTGAATGATGGTCAGTATTTTAATTTAATAATAAATACAATATAAGTAAACAAAAAAGAAAGCATTCGCAGTAATTCCGACAGAAGTGAAAACTATAATGAATATAAATCGTTGGTCATATGGTTTAATCTGAAATTTGATTATTTAAACACTACCAATTAAACTATTTTAACACAACTTACAAAATGAGGAAGCATATGTCCATTTCAGAGGTATTACCAAGTAGACTATATAATCTGCTATAAAAACATGTGTACTATTTGAGTAGAGCGTGACTAAAAAATTATTAACGGTAATATCCGATTCACCTCCCGCAAAATTATTGGGACGCGGTGCGCGCCTATAGAAGTGTAATTGCACAGCGATAGTACATATATTTATGGAAAGGAACCCTGCCCTTGTACTTTCCAATACGGAGGTGCCTATGTAACCAACTAGCGGACCTATGAGCATTAATTGAGTGAAGAGTTTGTAGGGAGCACAATCTTTAACATTGGATACATGCTCGTTTATTATTACCAGATCTTTCACTGTGTACTTGTAATTGTTATCCTGGAGTTAAATTCAAAAATCGACTAAACATTTCTTGAAAAACTTCAAATTTTCGTGCAATTTGTCTGCTTAGGGGAGTGTGCTAGAAATCAGTTTGCCGGTAGAAAGGCACTTACTGATGCAAGAATGCAAGTCCTGTTCGGTATAAAATATTTCTTCTATTTAACAATAGCGGACTACTTTCTTTGAACGGTCCTCTTTCTTCCTCGTGCATGGTAAATTAATACTATCAATCATAACACAAAACTTACCGTTTACCAAACATATTCTTCACCATATAATTTCTGGTACTGAAACAGAACCGGCGTGTAACTTTATCCTCGATTGTGCATGGAATTTTCTGAATATGAACATTACTTTGTCAAGCACCGATAGGCAATCACTTAATGTCCACCTTTCTTACTCTGACTTCATGATATAGTCTAAAGCGGTACCTAAATAACTAGTTTTTTAATAACAGTGCTAGAAAATAAATTGTATACTCTATGTGAATAGTGTAGAATGATACAATATGATATAATTTTTGGCGGTAAGTGGCTAAGGCCTCTATTTCAAGTGTTAATTCATTTCGCCGGATAATATTGAATGCTCTTAATGATTCTGCTCTTCTTGAGATCAATAAAACTACTATAAAAATATAATATTAGTCACAATTTATCTTTCGTTTCGCCAGATGTCATCATCCAAGCAAGTCACTCCCGATATAACAACTCAGAGGGATGTTTAGCAAGAAAAAATAGCAACATAGTATAAACGGAGAAGCCGAAATGGATCAATTTATCTTGAAAAAAGACAAGTCTGTTATCAAAGAGTTGTCTACCCTTACCTTAATCGACGGTCCCATGATTTCAGAAATTATGACTCTTATAGCGAAGTCATTGAAACCGTCGACTTCTAGTTTTATTGAATCCCGTACAGTTTCGGAAAACCCCAATACCGTGGCTGAATTATTGTCAACGCCTCAAGGCTGTAGTGAACCCGTAAAGCGGGTGAATAATAAGTTCCTGCATCTACATGCACGAAGGTACACCTTAAAATTATGGCAGAACCACCTAAAAGATTGTATAGATCACGTGCATAGACCAAGAATTAAAAATGATGGTCTTATTATCTGTGATAAATTGCTAAAATTTTCTGCTGAGGTGAAATAATGATAGGTGATACTAACTATAAAGGAAATTTGGGACTGTACGAGTTATTGTTTAAAAGTTCTTTCAAAGACGGTATGTTCGCCGAGACAGGCTTGATTGTTTAAAAAAATAACTGTTTAAAAACCAATGATCACAGAAGAAAATACGATCCGCAGAGCCAGGCCAATCGAAACCACAATTCAGTAAACTCAAAAACGTGATAAAACTATTATCTTAACCTTATTGTTCAGATAAAGAGAATACACTTACTGGAACGATCCAAATGAATAGTACCAACGCTTGAGACCCAGATTGGCGTCCAATAACTAAGTCATACATTTCATGCTAAAGAGATTTCGTTAATCGTAAAATAAATTTGTTTGTAACCTAAAAATTAAATCATTGATAAGATGAAAGTTGCCAAGTTTGAATGATTCTCAGTGGCAACGTTGGACCTAATTCAATGTCCTTAAGGAGTAGGTTTTAATCACATCCTAGAGGTGGACTAAGAAATTAAGAATAAAATGTTATGTAAATCAAATCAATCTAAATTTGTAACTTTTGAGGTCAACGAGTACTACGTACATAGTGGAATACCTGAAAAAGGTTATAAATTGGATTTTGTAGCTCCAAAATTAACTACTGTAATGACAAGGATTGTACAGAAATGATGGATGCCATCAACTTTGACCAGTTTTCTAAGTATGACTCATGGTTTATGATCAGTGAAATTCTCAAAAGACCTGTTGATCCTTTACAAGAATATGTTGAAGAGTATTTCTATGTTAAAGGTAAAGGTGTATGTAAATTAAAAACTCCTATAAATATGAGGAAGACGCTGTGAACAAGTCCTTTGTAGACAGTAGAAAAACTTTTAGCAATAATGGTTAGGAAATACAAAAGTATTACATGTCGATGACCCTCTCATTAACAAGGACGACGTTAATTTATTTATAAACATATGAAATAACTATTATTCATACGTCTGATAAAGATATTAAGTTAGAAAGGTGCGAATTACTTTGTTAACCGATGAAGTAGACGAATCGGAAAATGTAAATAAACGGCAAGTGTTTGATTAAATGAAAGTAACGCTAGACGAAAAAAAAACGTGAACTTGTAAGAATAAAACATAAATTTTGTCCGGATTATATTAGGCTCTGGCACAATATTTTAGGACACACTACGGTAAAGGTGCGAAACCTAAACGTGTATAAGAATATGAATATTATAGCTATTTATGGAATAATGGTACATAAACAAAATATTTTTCTTATCTTATTTTAGTATACAAATGCCTAAATCACGGTCAACAAGTGTCAGTCGCAAGCGAAGAGTTGTCCGAAAAAGACGTGGTATTATTTTAATTGTATTTAATGCTATCGATTTTCTACTTAATAGAGCTCCATTTGCAAGCTTACAACTACTGTGGGCCAGGTACGAAATTAGCCAAGAGATTAGCACTTGGCGATAAAGGCGTAAATTTGAAAGACTTCTTTGTAAAGAGCATTATATAGAAATTACAGTAATACTCAGATATGCATAGGCTCTGATATAAATTTTGCAGGAATAGGTTGGAGTAGAGTTAAAGCAAGTAACTCATGCGAATCCGAAAAAGGTGGTTACTAGGCCAAACGCAATGAAAAAAAATCTGAGTCGGGAGGAGGATAAAGAGAAGGTCTGGGAAAAAATCGGTTGAAAAATTGTTGGAATGGACAAATCAAGGGACTACAATAAGGAAAATATAACTCACTTTAACAACAGAACTAGCAAAATAAATTGAAACGTGACACAATAATACATGACACTATAAAATACATAAACAATAAAACCTAAACAATATTACTTCTAAATTCTGAAACAAAAAAACCCTAATTTAAATAACAGCAGAAAAACTTTACAAGAAAAAAGAAAAAATTAATGAAATAATGCAGCCTTCATGGGTCTGCCCATTTTGAGGCTGCATATCTCTCAACTAAAAGACCAAGAAAACAACAGAGGTCAAGATGTCATCGGGAGCAGTTAAATTCTTAATAAATTGAAATTAAATTTAAAATTCATTGTGAATGAAAGAAAAACAAGAATAATTTGTTCTGTGATAATTAATCAAAAAGATCTGCATTCATAACATAAATATAACTTAGTTAAAATTACACGTACATAACTTACACTCACATGCCACCATACTAAACCATATGCACTCTCTCTCATACCTATATATACACATTCGTAGCTACAAGTTCAACATATTAAAAATAAACACAATCCTATTCTCTAATACGAGCAATGTCTGTTTGTACGTTCAAACAATCTCGAGATCCAGCGGAAGGATTTTGATGAAAGTTTGGGATTAGAGGCTTTTGGGTCTAAAAAATCAATTGGTGAAAAACACTACCTCAGGAAAACTCGTATTTTTCTAGACAACTCATTTGAAAATTTAAAATTTTCACCGCTAATTTTGCCAAGCCCGTTCCCTTGGCAGTGGTTTCGCTAGATAGTAGATATATTCTTATTACTTCATAATTATGAGAAGAAGTAGAAAAACATTTTTATAATAGACAATAAAAAAATACCGAGCGATGCTTGGTCACTCAGGTACTACTATACAGAAATAATATATCCCTATCACATCTCTTACACTCATTTCTCATGCATCCAAATAACATTAGAATAATATTGTATTAATATACCAAAACCTCCAACAGACCTTCAACACAATCCATTCCCAAATGCCAGCTTTTTGAAAGAGTTAAATTTTTCATTAGGTGTGTGCATGCTTTAATATTTTCTGGAAGTGATAGAAGTACAGAAATGAACAAGGTAAATTTAAAATTAAACACAACAAAATGCAAATTTGTCTATAAGGAAATAGAATTAGAGTATGTGATAACAACCTCTAAAACAATAATAAATATTATTATACTTCCCTTAAAGCTAGAGAGCTGTAAATGTGTACATTTGATTCTTACAAGATATACACAAAACGTAAAACATAATTTCATTTCGTAGCGTGCTATCATTTTATTTGGATAACCTATTACTCGTAATCTATGGTGCTACTAAGGGTTGAGTATCTGATAACAACCTCTAAAACAATAACAATTAATTTTTTTATACTTCCCTTAAAGCTAGAGAGCTGCAAATTTGTACATTTGCTTCTTACAAGATATACACAAAACTTAAACCATAATTGCATTTCGTAACTTACTACTAAGGAGTGAAAATGTGATAACAACCTCTAAAACTATAACAATTAATTATTATACTTCCCTTAAAGATAGAGAGCTGTAAATGTGTACATTTGTTTCTTACAAGATGTATACAAAACGTAAACCATAATTGCATTTCGTAACTTGCTACTAAGGAGTAAGAATGTCATAACAACCTCTAAAACAATAACAATTAATTGTTATACTACAATTAAAGCTAGAGAGCTGAAAATTGGTACATTTATTTAAAACCAAATTTCCATTTTGTTGTGTTTCGTCGGCTTCGATTAAATTTCAATGATTTGGAACTTGTTCATTTTTTTTACAAACATGCCCCTGGGGGCTCAACCCTCCAAATCCAATTTTGACCTCTACAAATAGGGTAAAATATGTGAGTGACTGGTCAAAAAATATGTTTTAATGCAGTTTTGACGATTCTCTATCACTATCTTTTTTAATTACGGACAACGGTAAATTGTTTTTGCCCCTGGGGACTCACACTCCCTCCCCCGTCGAATTTTGAGTTTTTTTTTTAAATTGGTACAATAAGTGAATGACGGATAAACATATATTTTTGGGATAGAAAAACCAAATGGTAAAATTTCACAATTATAATTTATTACTGAGCAACATATGTTTCACCGTTAGGCATCATCAGACTACTAAATTGAAATACAGCAAGTATCTTAAAACTAACATACAAACAAAAGTAGAAGGAGTGGGATTGTCAATGGAACTGACCAGGATGGGCACCTTGCCCTTGCTTTGTTTATATAGCCTGGTTGTATAGCCCAGTACATAGAGGATCCAAAACGTAGTTCAGCTTACATAAATTGCGGCAAAATATTTTTTTTTCTAGGATCGTTATGTATGGTTTTGTAATCCAAATCTAATTTTGCGACCTCGAAAGTGGGGAGAACAACTATTTTGGGTCAAAAAACCTCGAAATTTTTGGACTTTTCCCAATTTTTCGCTTTTAACTCGAAAACGGTGCATATTTTGTAAACAATAGTAATTTAATAAATAAAAGAGGACAACATTTTGCGTCGATTAAAAAAGCTAAGTGCAAAATTGGTCCAGTAGTTCGATTGTTATGAGGATCCTAAAAACAGCAAATTTTTCCAACTTTGCTAAAAACTGTGTTTTACCCATTTTCAATGTACTGTAACTTCCCATCATCAAATTTTATCAAAACCCCCTCCCTAAAAGTTGTAGAGCATCAATCCATGAGTTCAAAAAGCACCGATTTTCTAAATTGGGCTAAGTTTGAAATTTAGTCAACACATAAAGTAAAATTTTGGAAAACCTTAAATACACACTATAGGGGTTTTCGCTCTTTTTCGGTGTCAATGAGTCCAGGAATCAATTCTGACTTCTTTCTGAGGCTTAGGTATGTCATGTGAATTCATCTGGAAATTGTTTTAAGGAATGTTTCGAAAATTTAAAATCTAAATAATTATTCATGACTTTTTTTTACCTGTACTGCTGGTTTCTTGTTCCCTACATATATTTGAATGCTTGAAGATCTTTATCTAAACGTAGTAGACTATTGTATATACTTGCATATCCATATTATACCAAAGTTATCGGGAAAGAGACAGTTAAGTAAGTACTTATAAAAATAATTTTATTGACAACTTAAAATACAGGAAAGTTACTAATTATTTATTTATTTTTATTTCCAACGTTTCACAAAAGTTTAAGAATTGCACTTATTTAAAGGAATGTTTACAATATTTTTTTTAAATTGATTCTTTCTTTTTTCAATATAGATACACAAGTAATAATTAATGACTAAACAAGTAATACACAAAAATATTAAATGACTAAACAATTTGTATAAAAAAAGACAAACTTTAACAAAATATTACAAGAAGATGTAATTAGGTGTATGATGAAAAATAGAAATCTAATAGTTTGTAGTGTACCTGTAAATAAAGCAAAATTTAAAATTGCTTATGACTGGAATACAACACATAAATACAAGTATATCTACTGCAACGGGCAGGACCCGTGTGATTCCGGAGATTTCAATTTTTAAAAAAATTTTGTGAGAAGCGATATTTCTAGTCCAGCATGGAATCTTGATCGTATGTAGTGCAACCTTCAACAAGTTGGGGCGAGCGGGGCGTTATCTACAGAAGCGACTGTTGAACCCTGACTTGTCCAGAAATGCAAAAAGAACTTAGCCTCTAATTAATAATTTCTTAGGGAATACCAGGATCCAGGAATATTATGTATTTGGGTTTTTCTAAAGGAAACACATTACGCTAAACACGGGTGTGTCAGCCATGCAATTCCCAAGTCGTAATATTAAATAATGCTTACGTAATTCAAGTCTAAAGTTAAAGGAAAATTTCAAATTTTCCTAAAAGCCAGAAAGAAAGGTGTTTTTGGTTTAGTAAAGAATAGACCTAAAAGAAAGGTGGAAAAAGAAAATAACGAATTTTCAATATTATAGAAGTTAGATAAAATAGTCAAGTTTAATAATTATTTAATTATAAAAGAAATGAAGTTAAGTAAAATTTAATCATAACAAGTATTTGTAAAAGGAAAGTTTTATTGGAAAATCAAAGAAAATTTTAAATATTATAATAGAAAAAAGGGTGAGAATTTTTACACCTTAGAGTCAAAATAAATAAGAAAATTATTAAAGTTTTAAAGATTATAATAACTAAAGATAAAGTAGTAGAGTATAATAATATATGTAAAACCCAGTATACCAAATAAATTTCAGGATATTAGTTAAATAAAAAAACAGAAAAATCGTAACTTTTATAAATCCCATAACTCCAATGAAAACAAAGGATAATTCACAAAATTACGGCTAGTACATAATTTCGAAAGGACTACAGAATAGAAGAAAAGAAAATCGCGAGTTGGAAAATCTAGAAGACATTCCCGGAAAACGTAACGAGAAAGGCACGTGCGGGCCTCGCGCGAGAACGGAAGTCGTACGAACACCACTCGAATTCGTAAAGGAAGAGGAAAATTGAAGGAACCAGAAAAAGTCACTCGCGGGAAAAGCTAACAATAGCCAAAAGTAGTTAAAGACAATAGAAGGAGAGCAATAGTGGGTTTACAGAGATAACAGGCTGGAATGCGCGGGGAATTAACGGCCAATCAGAAACGAGATATGGCAATACCAACCTAATACTGAAGTTCATTAGCGAAAACAATAGAATAAAGTAGATAAGCAGTACAATAGAATAATAAAAATAACCTGGATAATTTATGGAAAATTAAGGGAAACTATCTGGAGAAGAAAAACCCCGGAAAAATCTAAATAAAAAGAACAAGAGAAACGTAGTGTATGTTACTTAAGGTTGGTAACTGATCTATTGGAAATGGACACTATATAAGCGCGTGACACGATGTCCTAGGACTTATTATTAAAACTCTTTATAATTTTATTAATATTCAATGTAGAGTACTTGTCACGCTGGACTCTTCAATTTTAACTCTCTTAGATAAATTGGACTTAGAAAATTTTACTATGTTTAACATAAATGGAAAATTAATATCAGTTATAAATTATCAGTTTTTACTACAAGTTAATGCAGTTCACTAGTGAGAGAAGTTGCGATGTTCATCATTGATCAATATTAGTCAAATAATATTGAAACTACGAGGACTTCAATGAGGTAGTAAATCGACTTCATTATTGGAACTTCAGGAACTAGACTGGCGAGCCTATAGTACATTAATTGGTAAAAAAGCTGGAACGGAACGAGCGAATCCCAAACACCAGGAAGACATCTCTAACCATCAATCACCTGTAATTCAGCCAAGTACAACTTTAAAATCAACACGACTACAAGATCACAGCACGCTGTACAACTGCAATGGACTTCAGGAACGAGAGCAACTCAACCCTGCTAGAAAACCTGCAGCATCCAAACAACATCAGCACCGCTAAAGACAGACAAATTAAGCGCCGCTAAAAGGTCTGTGAAAAGCGTATTTACGATACTGCCCGATATAAATTTGCCTGATTAGCTTCAACTAAATTTATTTAATATACTGGGTTAGGTAAGATTATAAATAGATTGTTTTCTGGGTGCAAATTTTAAAATAAAAGTCGTAATTAATTGTATGAATAAATAAAATTCAAGAATTCAAATAAATTAAGTAATTAAATTAAACAATTAAAATCAATTAAAATAGTGAATTTGTTCTGTCTTTATTAATTAATTAAGAAGAATTAAAATTCAATTTATCTGGTTAAAAATTGTATTCGTTGGGAAGGTATCAACAAAGAGAGAATATTTTGATTTATGTTTTTCAGTTTTGAATAAATTGTTAATTATTACTTTACAGTATAAACAAGCTTTAGTTTTCACTTACCTATTGTTTGCATATTCCATTACCATAGTTCCTAGTGTTTTAATTATAATCAAAGTGTTGCATTATCAAAATATCCAAAGCACAAATAAAGTTATTTACAAGGTCCACTGTTCTCATTACCTTGAGGTGGAAGTAAAATTAATTTCTTGTGTTCTAAACTGAGCTCTTCCTTTTCCTTAACTTATTCTGCAGCTATTTTAGAGCAAAAGTGTTACAGAAAAATTCGCTCTCAAAGAGAGTGTTCTATAGTACGTTACATACATAAACAAAATAATTACAATTTATAATTAAAAAAAAAAACATTAACCTTTGCATACAAAAACATAGCGCAAACTACATTAATACACAAATACTGTACACACGCACTTCAACACGCATAACCCCAAATAAACAAAAGGCACCTCAAAGGCTGTGTATAGGATTGCCGAAAAAAATAATGGAAAAAAAATAGATAAAGAATTCGAGCCAACATATTCCTTAAAATTATACTTAAAATATTACCTAATTAGTGAAGGACACAAAATGTAAAACATGTATATCAAGAAATGAACTTCATAATTAAAACGATGGGTACAATTTGGACTATATCATAATTTATAAAAGGAAATCAACAGTGGCAGTTCAAGCAACCACTTCCTAAATGTTTTTAGAAAACTATTTTTTGTTAAAACTGTATTTAATATAATTTGGTAACTGTTTAAATGTTCTGGGTGCGATAAACTCAAAAGTTTTAGTGAAAAAAGTAATATAATATTTGGTTTTGTAATCTTTAAATTTGAAGAATTTCTAGGTTTTATCTTAAAATCATTAACCCTACTTAGAATATTATTGCTTCTTATATAAAACATCTCCATTACCTTATAAATATACATATACTTTATTGGCAATATCCCGAGTTCCACAAAAAGAGGTTGGAGGTTGGAGGTTGGTTCAGTTTTTTTATTTTCGCTTTATAACTCCAACAATTCTCTTTTTAACTATAGAGACCGTTTTTACATTAATTTGGAAAGTACCACTACACAAATAGTTCCGTATTGTATTCTACTATGAAATAAAGCAAAATACACTTGTCGTAAAACATTTTGGGGACAAACATCCTTCAAGAAGAAAAATAATGTAAGAACACTATTCAACCTATACTTCAAGTATAAAATATGAGTTTTCAAGTTTAAATTACTGTCAACAAAAATACCCAGATATTTTCCAGAACTTCACTGCTTCACAACAACACATGCAGTATCACAAGCTTAGTAACATAATTAAATAGATACATTAAATATTTAAAATTTTGTTAATTTTGATGGTCCCGGTTGAGGCTCTTTTTCCTCATGCTGGGTGGTGTGATTTCCTGACTCAGGTTGGACATTTTCAGATTTTGACAGTTAAAAAGTCGCATCTCGTCGGGGTCACGATTTTTAGTCAATATTTTAGAAATACAGTTTGGGGTATTGTTTTATATTTTTTGGGTTAGAGGAAACCCAATTTTGACAGTTATTAAAACAAAAAAACGAGGCGAAGTCTCGAAAAAGTGTTCGAAATACATCTTGTTTTTAGCTTAAAAATGTACATACAAAATTACTACTTTTTTATTAAATATTTTTTTAAATACTCAATTACAATATATAATACGCGAAGTATGCGAAGTCAATATATTTCAATTAGAACAGGCGTTGCACATTTGCGGCATCAGTCTGTATATAGAAACTGGACTTGCCATATATGCGACGCTAGTATAACATAGGCGTACTAAAAGTTTTTACAATTAATTGCTGCTGGCGAACGTGTTAAAACAATTTAAAGATGAATTCACATGACATACCTAAGCCTCAGAATGAAATCAGAATTAATTCCCGAACTCATTGACACCGAAAAGAGCGAAAACCCCCATAGTGTGAATTTAAGGTTTTCCCCAATTTTACTTTATAAGTTGACAAAATTTCAAACTTAGCCCAATTTAATAAAAATCAGTGCTTTTTTAATTCATGGATTAATGCTCTACAACTTTTAAGGAGGGGGGTATTGATAAAATTTTAATTTGGAAAGTTACAGCACATTGAAAATGGGTAAAACACAGTTTTTGGCAAAGTTGGAAAAAAAAAGTTGGCTGTTTTTTGGATGCCACTTAAAATCGAACTACTGGACTAATTTTACATTTTGTTTTTTAATCGACGCCAACTTTTGTCCTCTTTAATTTATTAAGGTACTATTTTTTACAAAATATGCACCGTTTTCGAGTTATAAGAGAAATACTGGAAAATGTCCGAAAATTTCGAGGTTTTTTGCCCCTAAAATGTTGTGCCCCCCACCCAAAATTAGATTTGGCATACCCACACCATATCAAACGATCCTAGAAAAAAATCTTTTGCCGCAATTAATGTAAGCTGAACCCCCCCCCCCCCCCTATATACTACTAGGCCACATTCCATTTGCCCATCCTGGTCAGTTCCATTGTCACTCCCACTCCTTCTATTTTTGTTTGTATGTTAGTTTTAAGATACTTGTTGTATTTCAATTTAGTAGAATGATGATGCCTAACGATGAAACATATGTTGCTCATTAATAAATTATAATTGTGATATTTTACCATTTTGTTATTTCTACCCCTATTATGGAGTTTCACCAAATACCAACTGTTTCCTTAAATTTAATGTATATTTTTGAATGCAAAAAAAAAACGATTTACTCCGTCAGCTTCGGATATTTTCAATGATTTGGAGCTTTTTCATTGTTTTTTCACAAAAATCATCAATATCCAAAAACGATGCGTCCTAGAGCATTTTTGACGATTCTTGGCCTCGGTTTAAGAAACTCCATTTTCCCAGGTACGAGCTATACAACGGTGAACGATATATGCCCCTGGGGTTTCTCATCACCAAATCAAATTTGGAATTCTACAAATTGTTTAAAATAAATGAGTACGGATCAAAATATATGTTTTTTTAATAAATTTTTGACGATTCTCGATCCCTCTTTAAGAAACACCCTCTCTGTCATTTACGGGCTGTACAACAGAAAATTGTATATGCCCATGGGGGCTTTCCCTCTAAGTCGAATTTTGACTTTTACAAATTGGGTCAAATAAGTGAGTGACGGGTAAATATATATAATTTTCAATGCGAAAATCACGTTACTCCGTCAGCTTCGATTATATTACACTGATTTGGAGCTTGTTCATTGTTTTTTCACAAAAGTCATCAATATTTCGAAAACGGAGCATTTTTGACGATTCTCGATCCCTATTTAGGAAACGATCTTTGCCATGTACGCTATTTAAAGTTAAAGTGCATATGCCCCATGGTTCAGAGTTGTATACAGTTTCCTAAAAGCTAGAGCGCTGAAATTCTCATATTCTTTTCTTACAACATAGAACAAGTAAACCAGATTTGCATTTTTTTGCGTACTTCTGAGGGGTGAACTTGTAGAAACAACCCCTAAAACAATAAAACCTAACGTTTATGTACATTCCTTAAAGCTAGAGGGCTGGAAATTTGTACATGTATTTATTAATAGGTAACAGCCCCTTTATAAATAAATAATACAAATAAATACGATATTATACTTCCCATGAGATAAAGAGCGGCTGTTTACCCCATTGTTTCATAAGAGATAAACAGGAACAGTAATGCACTAGCATTTCAAAAACTTGCGTCTAAGGAGTAAAAATTGAAAAAATACCCATAAAACAATACATTTTATTTTTTTATTTTAATTTAAGCTCGAGAGCTAAAATATATTACAGTACACTTATTTCTTAAATGGTTCTATGAAAAAATGAACCAAACGCATTTTTATAACATGATACTTAGTTACTTGAGGTAAAAATATATTAAAAATCATTACTATTAATACCTATAGAGATATATAACTTAAATTTGGTAAATATGATCATTAAAGTTATATAAAAAAAGAAAACCCATTTGAATCTCAATTACTTGCACATAAGGGTAAAATAGGGCAATTACAACCATTACTTGATTAACAATGTAAGTCAAGGTGTAAACTTTTTAACATGAGGAAGGTGGACTGATTGAGCTTTCATTGAAACATGAAACAATGATAGATTTGGACTAAACTCACTATGCAGCGGATTTTTGGACAGTGTG
Organism: Philaenus spumarius; assembly: GCA_018207615.1. Classification (NCBI taxonomy): domain Eukaryota; kingdom Metazoa; phylum Arthropoda; class Insecta; order Hemiptera; family Aphrophoridae; genus Philaenus; species Philaenus spumarius. The sequence continues at coordinate 86,304 of JAGFPH010004751.1, forward strand.
CGAACCACCCGTGTACCTGCCAGTACTTTATAACTTGAAATCGCCTCTCTTCTATACAAAAGATTTAAAATGTATTTCCTAATCAATCCGTATTACCGTAAAAATATCGTATTATACAATAATCCGTTTGAATTTGTTTGCTTCTCGCGAGGGTTGGTGAGTTAATCAAACAGTTTTGGATATTTCTAGTATACTAGTAAACTTTGATCGTTAAAGTTTCTGCAGCATGTTCCACTACACAATGAAATTCATGTCACAATATTTGAAAAACATTTTGCAAGTTGTATCTTCAAGTCTTTAGATATGAGTTAGAATTTGATAAATAACGAAAATAACATAAAACTTTATTTTGATTGTAATAGTTATCTAGGAAAGTTACTGGTTCATAATAATGATAAGAGAATAATTTTATAATATTGGTAATAAATGGGAATAAATCAGTAACAGCTAATTCATATTTCAGACAAATAGATCCAATACAAATTGTTGGAAGAACGACAAAACGGAGTACATTTATTAAATTTAATTCACATTTTTAATTATTTTGAAATCAACAGATAAATTTGTTTTTAATTTATGTTTTTAATCAAAATATCAGTTACGTAACTCGTCATCTTTGTTAAACTAATTGTATTTTGGTTACTCCAACGATAGAATAATCAGTTTAATTGCTAGTACACAAATAATTTAAACAAACTTTTGTAGAGAATTTAGTGTTGAGAAATGTTTTGTAAATACAGACAATAAGAACTCCTCGTATGTTATAGAGGGCAGTGGTGTTCGTAAGTCATCCTACTAAAGTTTGTATTGCCAATGGAGATGGACATTTTGAGCGTCTATTATAATGTTAATTGAATGATATCATATATAGAGTAAATAAAAATACTGTCGATTTTTAAAATACAATTTGGTTTGAAAATAAAATTATTTAGCGGAGGGTAGACCAAAAATGTATCACCATGTTACCTCATTTCCAGATATTGATTTTCATAATTAATTTTTTGTAGTGGTATTAGTTTTTAAATAAAAATAGTTTCTTAAGACCATTAAAATTACTAATTATTTTCTGAACCACTCATTCTAGTAGGATTTAATACACTTTTTTATGGAGACATCTTAATAAAAATTTCCTTAAGACTTAATTTTGTTTGAGATAACATTTCAAAAATAATTATGTTTGTATTAACTTTTTTTCATCTTTTACATAAGAAGAATACTGTTATGACGAAAGGAAAATTCCTTCTGAAATATTACGTGTATGGGCGCTTGCAGTGTGTGTGTTTTATTTTTTATATGGGGTAAAAACTTATGGGGAAATCATGTTTGCTGCTGTTTTAAACTATTTTAAAAGGATTTAAAATGTTCTCTGACTTTAGGTCCGTAATAAAAAACGTGTGTACAAGTGTAACTGCAACTTCATATGCTTAATTCAGAGGTTTTTAAGGGAGTCTTCAAATACTGTTTTAGACAGATTTATACAGTTGAATGTTGATCATACACAATTAAAATTATGTAGTAGACGTGTCGATATATTTGTGTATGTAAGTGTGTATGGGTGCTTGCGAGGAAGGAAGGATTATGAATTTCATATTGAAATGCTAGTGTTAAAGGTGTACAAATATTTTGAGATTTTTTAGTTGTTTTTTTATTTTATTTAGTCCTAAGACAATTGAATACTTTTACAAACTTATATCATACATAACTTTTATAACACAATAAGTTGGTTTACATAATAGACGTGGCCTACTACATTTATTGAATATTATTCACTTTTCAGACATCTACTTGGGGCAGATTTTGAGTGATTTTAGGCTTCCCTTAAAACCAAACAAGTTGTCCCAACTTGTAGAGTGTATTGGCAATCACTATTCCAGGACTGTCTGACTTAGTGAAGCAATCTCTCACTACAATCGATCTACTGTCAGTAGTGCTGGCTAAAGTAAAAAATATAAGATTAGTTTCATAATTGAATATTTGTTATATTAATTAAAACATAGCTTTAGGGAAGAGTTTAAACTGATAAATATTTCAGATAAGTTTTAATTTTTAATTTAAAGAAAACAAAGTGATAACGTTAAGATACCATATATACAAATAATAACCTTCTGGTGCAGAATGAAGATAATTTTAGCTTTCAAGTGAAGTTTAGAGAAAATATTAAACTATAAATTTATTACTACCTGTACTGAGCTTGGTGATTTTAAAATATTCATCCACTAAATACTTCTGAGTTACTTACTTCCTTTATCACTGCATCTGACATATTCAAACACTCCCGCCT
>JAGFPH010004752.1:0-11577 GCA_018207615.1 Philaenus spumarius
ACGTAATAACTAATTAGCGGATCATACACGGTATAATCGATAATTACTATAGGCCCCTTTGCTACCACGAAAACCATATATAGGCATACTCCAGTAATTCTATTAGAAGTGACAACGCACTCTTCTAAACGGACGTGGTAAATTAAGCTGATCTAAATATACATAGCCTATATATGTGCAGAATAATCTGCTTAATATTTTTTTTATAAAACCCTACAAAGAGATTCTCGAAAATCTCAAAAAATACTTCTGGTCAAAAAAGTTGCTTCCGGTTGTTGGAATTTTTTGGCTAACGAACTCGTCTGAGTGACGTAGACAAACCACGTGTGTAACAAATTTGGACCAAAACTGACTTAAAATGCGGCCATTAGAGTACGAACACATATAGACATAGCCTATACATAATTGTTAATGACACCCCAAAACGTGTTCTGGGGACCATGATATGTGCTCATTTACTACTCTCGACCGTAGGTCTTAATTGTCAATGCAATAGCTTATATTTTCATGGAAATTCGCTAATACCTGTAGCGTCTTGTGAAGTTGTTTATTTTTAAATTCTGTATGATTTATAGAACTGTACAATACCGGTAAGCTATAAATAAGTTATAGGCATAAGATTTGCTTTCAGATAATAATGTATAAATACATAATCATTTCATATAAATCATATAATGTAGTTTATTCGTAGACCAGGATGAGTAAGAGTTTAAGAGGCTTAAACCAAACGTTTAAATTTTTTATGGCTAAAGTAGCCTATGGTTTAGTCATTTAGTCTCAAATGTCTGTTTTTACTGTAGACCCTACTAATAAAAAAACCTATATATAACAAGGTTTTTACGCTGGGTTTCTTTATTATTTACTTCCAAAGAAATAGCGAAATTTTAGTTAGGCCTACGACTTCAAACCGAAAATAGGCCTACATCAAGAATAAAATTCACTGTTATTCTTTTGCTGAATTTTAAAATAAATATGCACTTTTTAAGTACAGTAATCTAATTATTGTGACACAAATGATTAACGCTTTCGCGTTTGTTGTCTATTTTTTATAAATACCGTAGGCTATATTTTTAACTTTTAGTACGGTAACTAAAATATTATATTACACTTAAAATAAATGTTACACTTAAAATACATTGTTTAAACAAGTGTTGCAGCCAAAAATTAAGTTAAGAAAAATGCTTGCTCTACAATAACCATTTTTCCAAAGCACGGTGTTTAGGCCTATTGTTTCACAAATTCAAGAAGGAAGAGCACAATAGTTTTTTAAACTTAGGCCTATACCCTAGGCTTATACTCTAATAAACACAAAAAAACGACAAAATCTGTTAACCTACACCAGGTTCACATCTCAAATGACTGTTTGTACTGTAATTGCCTGTAGGCCGAATATAATGAGGCTTATTTTTTTAAGATGACTTAATTTTTACTTGAAATGAAAAATGAAATATACCAATTTATTTGAGTTAGGCCTACTAAAATTCTCTGTTATTTCTTTTGCTGAATTTTAAACTAAACATGCACTTTTAAGTAGGCCTACTGTATATCTACTTATCGTATAGTTATTAGATTATGATTTAGAACAAACTAGATTCCTCATTTAAAACCACCTAAACAGCTGAAGTAGGAAGAAATGTAGAAATTAAGTTAAGTAAATACAAATACTATAATATCATCTAAAACCGTCAATACTTTATTGAAAATGCATCACAATATTGCAAATAAAAAAAAATTAGAAAACCATTAATCAAAACTTGATGACTAGGTCAAATTATGGCGGCAGCCATTTTATTATTTTTTAACCAAGGTAACCACAGAGCGACGGGCGGGGTTATCTTGTTCCTAAGTAGCCTATCAGAAAATTGTAAAGCTGACCGTATGAAAAAAGTACGTCCGTAGAAATTATAAAATTAGTAGTTTATAATATTTAAATATAACAATCCTTTATGTACATTAGATTAAGTTGATGATAATAACCAATTGAACAGTTAGAATTTATGTTAGTCTTAGAAATAGTAAATTTAATATAAAATGCACCCAAGCTGTCGCGGATAAATACATACCGGTAGTTCTAAAATAAGTCATCAACAGGACATCAAAATGAAAGGCCTCTGGACTCTATTACATGAAAGTAATAATTAGAAGTAAAAGAACAAATAGTTTCTAAAACAGATGATATTTGTTATTATTATTATTCCCCCCCCCCCCCCCGCTTACACACTTCCTCAGCAATATTTAATAAAATTACAAGTGAAAATAAAATGGATCAAGACCGGGAGTCGAACCCGGGACCTTTACGTTGCCGTCTTAGTGCTCTACTAACTGAGCTAACCTTATCGCTCTAGATATTGGTCAATGTTATCTCCCTTTAAGCTGCAAAATAAGAATTTAGATTGCCTTCAATGTCGTATACACGTCGAGGTATTCAGTCTGTTAGTTTAATAATTATTATTGCAGTAAAACCGTCCATACACTGACGAACACATCGATGTCCATAAATATTGTTTTGAGCTAAATTTACAGCAGATTTTTAAGGACTAAACACAAACATTGTTTCCAAGTGTTAAGTCTGACAGGTAACGATATGCTTGTTATAATACAGTATATCAAAACTGAACCCTAGTTACCCAAACATATACACACACAACCACATACGTCAACACAAACCTAAATGTATGTAACTGTTGTATGTATAAAATATAATCTTTTCTGTTCAGACACAATACAGCAATAGGCTACTTCATTGAAGCACAATAATTGTGTTTTAGAATCTCAAAATATTGTTGTCTTACATATTTATTTATAAAACGTTATCAAAGTTATTTTATTAGTTACCGGTATCAAATAAAATAGACACTTTATTGAGATTTCAAATCATTTTATTATAGCCTATCATTAAATTTAACAATTGATAAAATTACAATAATTGTTTTATTCTATTAAACAATAACAATTAAAGGACATTACCAACTCTTGAAAAGAATTCCGTACGGTAGGCTACTATACAAAAACTAATTGTACGGTAACCAAAAGAAAGTATAATATACAAATAAATACCCTGGATTAACATGTATTATTTTATTGTTTTTCTACATTTACAATAACATTGAATCCTTAAACAAAAAGTAGATTTTTCAACCATGAACCAAGAATTTGTAATTATTTTAGTTGCTTTATTTTATTCAAATTACAATGTTTGTTATGGTTACTCGCGCCTCATTAGGTAATAAGACGGCTGGACCGTCGCTCAAGGTTTTAACTGTAATTATTTTTTAATTATTTTTTTCACTATAGGCCTATCATTGTTTTTCGTAAAGTAAATGTTATCTTAACTTGATTTGGGATCTTATTTATCCCTGTATACTGGTGATTGGTGGTAGATGGTTTTATCAAAACATTTTAGTTAATTGTAGACTTACAATATTTAAACGACTTATGACATTTTTAATCACTTCCAAACACGAAGGTTTACATTTTTTAACTTTAGAAAAATATATAGTGTTTCAGAATTTGTGATAAGTTACAATACAACGTTCCAGAATTTGTGATAATATTAATATCAGATGCAAATTTTTAAAAAACAAATACGTTTTCAAAATCAATTCTATTCATTTATAAATACTGTAAATGTAAGTTGACTGAATTGATTTCGATAAAGATTTCATAGCTTGAGAGGATTTCTCAATAAGTGAATTTGTAATAAAAACTTTTGTGTTAGATTGAACAGAAAGAAAACAAAACTGTCGTTTACCTTGTACATCCTGAAAACATTTCCGCTCTTACCCAAAGCAATTGTATGTAGTCCAGTCAATCTGGAGTTTGAAAAGCCAATTTGCAAATGTCTGTAGTCAATCCACTTTTTTTTACATATTCCGGTAGAGGATTCTTAATAACATACTAGAAAGTTGCCTTCCTCAGAGGTCGGGAACATTGTTTAAAATTGTTTAAACAAATAAAAAGTCGGTTGTTTTAAGATCCAGAGCTCACTTTTTATATTTTTCAACGAAATTTGGTACATAGGTAATCCTAATGACCCGACATAATATTCACCAAACCGTTTTTAACACCTTTATTTGTTTAAGTTTTATAAATAAACCAATTTTCTTCAAACTTTGGCAAAATGTTATCAAATATTGACCGAAATTAAAACTAAATTCTTTTTACGATATTGTTTAAACTTTTTCCCAGGTGACGCTTTAAAGTCAAAAATTGGCAATTGCTATTAATCATGGGAAAATAATTGGATTTAGATCTGATAGGGCTTAATCGATTGGTATTAATAAGGACTACAACATACCAAAAATGTGATTTTAAAAATAATTTTTGAACAAAAAAATATCAACTTTTTCTCCTTAGTTGTATAATGTAATATCTCAGTTGGTATACAAAATCTATTTAAATAAAATCAATATTTTTAGGCAATTTTGAACGGAGTTATGAACTTTTTCCTTAGGTATAATGAAAGGAGATATATAATCTCGAGCAGTAGCTAGCTTGCCCCATGCAAGCCACCACGGGTGGCCGTCGCCAGGGCGCAAACATTTTGTCTTTACACAGCTGTTACTTCGTACCTTAAGCTCGGATCGTATCGAAAAAATCCACATACTCGTGAGAGGGCTTATATCAAACGCACTATAACTTTTCACTTAGGATGTTTGGAGTTTAATGTCGAAATGGTATCGGCAACGTCGCACTGCTGTGAAGGACGGATGTGTCTCATCGCGCTGGTCACTGCCAACTGTGAGCTTTGCCCCGCAGCGTTGCCAAACTGTCCCAAGTGAAAAGTTATCGCGCGCGGGGTATAGTTACTGTAAACCAATTGACAACTCAATCAATCAAATGTTAATAACAATAAGTGTAATTGAAGAAAAACAAAGAAGGTTATCATTTTTGCCCGGTCTTAATTACCTCTGATAATCGAGGTTCTACGATTCTGACCAGAGCTTAGCACCCCCCCCCCCCCAGCCAAATCCTCGGTGAACCATTGAAAGAATTTCTTACAAGGAAATTGGATCAAGAGCTAAAGATTACCTTTTCGGACCCATTTTGTTGTTTGAACCTCAATGATATGTCTGATGTAAAATGAATTAAAGAATTTATAATTAGCAACCAAAAACATAGAAACCAAAACCGATATTTTTAGTACAGAATCAAATCAGCACAGAATCAACAAAGTGAAAGTGTAATTTAAGATTTTAATTAAAGCAGCCTTTAGCGTGCAGTTTTGTCACATTTCCTTTTAAATGTCTAATATAATCAACATATGCATATTATGAATATTTAGTTAAAAATGTACTTAGAATTTTATATAACACTCCCTAAAGTTTAGCATATGGGGTCCATAATATGAGAGTTTTGGCTAGGCCTACATCAGTAGGCTACCATTTGTAAACCTATTATAATAGTAATCACTCCTAATAAATATAAATAGCTTTTGATTGGTCTTCTAATTTGTAAGAGATTGTCGAGGGAGGGTGATATGACCGTAGAATTGGTAATTCTGTGAAAAATTCAGCTAGATGCAATTATGTATTTTATTTGTAAACTGTATTAGACGTACTTAGGTATAAGCATGGTTTAAATCTAGCGGCGAGCGCCTTGTCGATTGAATGTAGGCCCTAAATTTGTTTATAAATTAGTAAACAGATGTAAACGAAATTTAACACACAAATAAATAAAGTATATATACGCATTGTGTGAAAAAATTATGCGTCTAGGACGTAATTTAATTAATTAAATCATATTAATTAAATATATGGGAACATAGACAGTTTCGATTAGGCTATCTCATAATGTCGAAAATATACATCTAGTTAAATAGTATTTTCTTTTGAATAATTAGTAAACAGATTTAAACGAAATTTAGTACATGTATAAATAACGTATAACTTAGGCCTACATACGCATGCTTTGAAAAATTCAGCTAGATACGATATACTATTTTATTTGTAAAACTGTATTAGACGAACGAATAGCTTTATACACATTGTAAAGCGACAGTGTACATGTCTTCGGTAAAAATCAAATTTCTTTTAAAATATGCAACTGATTTTAATAAAATTTAAACTACAAATAAAAAACATGTCTATAATTATAATATAAAAAATGGAGATTCTTACAATAATTTTTAAATTCTTTAATTAATGTTTAGGCCTATAAAAAGTTACGCATAACGTATACGGTAAATTGGAGCAGATGCGAAATTTATATAGTTTTCATAAACAATTTAAATTTTTTTAAATATTTTTTTGTGAGTTATATCAAATATGATAATTTATAGAAAATTTTATGAGGAATTCAAACTTGTTTAGATATTTAAAATTGGATGAACGGGTTATAAGATATAAGCGTTTTTCTAACATCATGTTTGCCTTTTTGAAGCGTTTGTAAATGTAATCGGTAAATCGCCTTAGATAATCGTTTGTATTGTGCAAAATATTTTTCGGATCTTTAATATTAAAACGGATTTTAATTCAGGAAGAAATAGAAAAATAATTGGGGAAACCATTTCTTTTTAGATAATTAAAATCAAATTAACTGTTGCAGAGCTATTCGTGTTTTAAAATAGCATTTTTTCAGATTCTTGTCTACATTAAACCAAAGTCTCTTGAGAATTTTTGCCATGCAATATGTTTAAATTTGTATAGGCCTAGTCGTTAAAATGGTCTTAAAAAGTAATATAGAAACCTCATTTTTATAGAGTACTTTTATAGATATATTATTTATATGTAGTAAAGTTTTATTAATTTCAGTTGACATATTTTAAAAGAAGTCTTGTTTTTCCTGAGGACAAAATAATACCATGTTCATTTTTATATTGCGTATAAAATAATAATTTTACATTGTGTTAGTTAATCGCTTGTGTAATGTAAAATATTTGATGGATTGTTAATATTAAAAATGATTTAAATTCACCATGAAATATCAGATTTTGGTGTAAATACAATAATTTGTACACCCTTTAATAATTCGACTTATAAAAATGTTATGCTAAAACTTGCGCATAATATTTTTTTGTTAACCATAACATTTTTAATTATTAATTCATTTAAAAATTATTGTATTTAGGCCTAAATCTGATATTTAATAGAGAATTTCATCATGAATTCAAATTTGTTTTACTATTCAAAATCCATCAAATAGTTTACATAGCCTAATACAGGCGATCATATAGCACAATGTAAAATTATTTTATATGCTTTATAAAAATTAACAAGGTAGGCCTACATGTGTTCAGTAAAAACTAAATATTTGATTAAATATTCTACTGATTTTAATAAAATTTATACTACGTATAAAATACGTGTCTATAATTTTAATATAGAAAATGGAAATTCATACAATAATGTTTAATCCTTTAATGATTAGGCCTATAAAAAGTTATGCATAACGTTTACGGTAAATTGGGGCAGATGCGAAATTCATATATCTAGTTTTCATAAAAAATATTTGTTTATTATTTATATATTATATTTGTGAGTTAGAATAAGATTTAATTAATTTATTCGTAAATTAGTAGATGTTTTGTAGGTCTGTATAAATAATCGATTGGTACAAACGTAGACTACTATTGAATGTATTTTCTTCTAAATTATTCAACAAATTTAAATCAAATTTATCACACGTACAAATAGAGTATATGTACACATTTTATGAAAAAAACCCTTCAAGTTACGATAAGATTGAATTATTTAAACATATTTAAATTAATAAATTATGGTAACAAATGTTAATACATGTGTTGATTTATCCAGTCTAGGCCTAACCTAAGATTTTTTCCGACTAAATCTACAAATATTGAAATAAAAAAAATGTTTTTATCGAAATAAATTATAGCCTATGTTACTCAGGGATAGTGTAGCTTTGTATTAGTAAAACTATTTTTTCAATCGGTTCAGTAGTTTCAGAGATTACCCCCTACATACAAACACACAAACAAACATACTTTACCTCTTTATAATATTACTAAAGGAACCCGGCAATGCTTCGCTATTGCTGGATTTATTTTTATTTGGTGGTTATCCCATTTCATCCCGTTGACTTAAGTAATCGATTAAATCTTTTTGTTTGTAGTGACCATGTGTTCTAAATAAAATGTAAATTGTGTGCTTAAGACCACACGGGAAAGGTGTACACTTTTTAACACAACTTACGAAATGAGGAAGCACACAATTTACATTTTTAGGCTAGGCCTAACCTATAATGAATTATTAACAGACGTAAGCAAAGTACGAACTGTACACAATTAAACATCTGCTGTTCGGTTTAAAAACTTATTTAAAAGTAAAAACTAAGTATATTTAGAAATAAATTATACCTTGGACATTTGTAAAAACACATCTTTCATTAAATAGTAGACACAAAACTATATAAACTTGTAGCGTAAGTGTTAGGAAACGATATATAGTAATTGACTGTAATGTTAAGAAAATCCAATGTCTCCATACCCTCTACTGAGAAATGAGTTATAATGGATTGTCGGGAGAATTTAAAGTTACCATTAATGAACACAATTCAAATAATCAACTATTAAGTATCGTACGGCGATAATTATCTATAACACGTATTCTTTGAGAAAACAAAATAACCAAATGGAAATAATATAATCAGTGCTCACTAACTACACCCAAAAAAAATAATATTGCATTGTCCTCGGTCCTTGATAAGTTTGCAAAGTTTCAAATCAATCCGACGTTTTGAAGGGGGTAAAAATCACGTCGTGTTCTGGGGACCATGATCAGTGCTCACTAACTACACCCAACAAAATTAATATTGCATTGTCATCGGTCCTTGATAAGTTTGCAAAGTTTCAAATCAATCCGACGTTTTGAAAGGAGTGAAAATCACGTCGTGTTCTGGGGACCATGATCAGTGCTCACTAACTAAACCCAACAAAATTAATATTGCATTGTCATCGGTCCTTGATAAGTTTGCAAAGTTTCAAATCAATCCGACGTTTTGAAGGGAGTGAAAATCACGTCGTGTTCTGGGGACCATGATCAGTGCTCACTAACTACACCCAACAAAATTAATATTGCATTGTCATCGGTCCTTGATAAGTTTGCAAAGTTTGAAATTAATCCGACGTTTTGAAGGGAGTGAAAATCACGTCGTGTTCTCGGGACCATGATCAGTGCTCACTAACTACACCCAACAAAATTAATATTGCATTGTCATCGGTCCTTGATAAGTTTGCAAAGTTTCAAATCAATCCGACGTTTTGAAGGGGGTAAAAATCTCGTCGTGTTCTCGGGACCATGATCAGTGCTCACTAACTACACCCAACAAAATTAATATTGCATTGTTCTCGGTCCTTGATAAGTGTGCAAAGTTTCAAATCAATCCGACGTTTTGAACTGGGTGAAAATCACGTCGTGTTCTCGGGATCATGATCAGTGCTCACTTACTACACCCATCAAAATTAATATTGCATTGTCATTGGTCCTTGATTAGTGTGCAAATTTTCTAATCAAGCTGACCTTTTGAAAGGGGTGAAAATCACGTCGTGTTTCCCACAATCCCATGACATCAGTTAAAAATATTTAAATAATTGTAAGTGTTTAATCAAACAACTTGAAACACGGATATATAAAGGCGTTCCTACGTTTCTATTAAACCCTTCTTACATGCGCAGTACTTTACTATTGGTCAATTTAAGTCGGAGTGGAATAAGGTGTGTTTTTGTATAACTTCTAAATTATAAGTACAGAGAGAACGAAAAGGTGCAAGTTTGTGTATTAAAAATCTATATATAACTTGTATATAATGGGCCAGTTTACGCTCCGGAGACCTCTAAGAGCATGCCGGAGTACCCTAAGAGCTTGGAGCACTCTAGTACGCAAGATATACACGCATGGAGTGGAAAAAGGAGCAGGGCTATACATATATATATATGTATTAATGTTTTCGCTCTCTAACTGCCGTATTTTACGCCCAATTTTGTCCAAATATATAAAAAAATTTTTTTTCTAATTAGCTAAGATGAATTCGTTAGCCAAAACATCCAACAAGGTGTTTTTAGCGTAAGTAAATGTTTTTTAAGATTTTTCTTACTAAAATATAAATGAATGGTTTTATACAGGCTAAAAAAAAAAAAATAATAATTATTATAGGAGTTTATTCTGCACATTTATTTTCACGACCTTATACCCCCTTGGTTACCCCATAATCAATAAAACGTAAAATTTCATAAAAGTACCAGGTTTAAATAAACGTGATGGATTTTACCGTGAAGGGCAGCATCTGAGGTATAAGCAAATTCTAATATTTCCTACAGGCAGGATGCTATTCAGCGCCTTTGAGAGTAGACCAACTTTCCGAATAGTTGGTTGAAAACCCATAACTTATAAATTAAAATTGGAAATTCGCTGGAAGTTCAGCTGCGTGATCAAATTGTAAAAAATGTATAACTAAAGAATGTATATTTTGATGCAGTGTATTTGAAAATGCTGGTTAATGGGAATGCCTTTAAAAAGAAGTAATAAATATTTAAAATCAAATTGAACAACAACCTTTACTGAAATCAGTACTGCTTTAAATGATTTTAGCCTTTATATTGTCTTCAAGAAACCACTTTTTCATTCTATAAGAAGCTGTTTTATATAACTTGGTTACTTGAGACCTCATTAAACACCGTAGCTACGTCATAAGTTATGATCAAGTACCTCCCCCAGAGGAGTAGTTCATTGCTCTCAAGTTACCTAATTATGTGGTGGGAAGAATTGTAGGTAATTGTAAAGGGTGATTTATATACATATTGCGATCTATATTGAATATAATTTAAACAAAATGTACAGTCAATATATATTTGGATATCTATTGAAATATAATACTTGCATATGTTTAAACTAAAAATATACATTGTATTGTAATTTTAACAGACAGTAAACGTTGCTTTTTTTATTTTATTTACAAAACTAGCAGTGCCTGCGTTTTTTTTCTACACGTATGACCTAAGCATCCTTTCAAAATTGTACCCGTTTTCACCGTGGCAATGAATTAAATAATATAACAGTGCATCATAAACCCGGTGCGTTAAAAATACGTTGTAGGTATTCATCTTGAATTGTAATAAAATTCATTAATTAATAAACAATACAAATATGTAGAAATGGTTTTTGGTTTCTTTGTTCTATATAGACTCAAAAACTGTTCGAATTTCACAGTTCATCCATATTATTACCAGGAGTGTTCACTCTTTACAGTTACTACGATCTGAGGGATTAAAGTGGGGTTGCTACCTCTATATAATAAATATCAATTAAACTAACATCCTACAAGCGATAAAGCTCAACTTGTCTAATAATATTCTTAAGTAATATAAAAAAACAAAAACATGTCCAATTCTATTACTTCAGTCAAAGGGATGAAATGGGATAACTATCCTTTAAATTCAATAATAATTAATACAATTTATTTTCTATATGATCAAAAACCAATCAATTAATGTCTCAACAAATTTCACAATTTACACATATTAGCAACAGGACTGTTTAGAAAATATGGCCACTACAAAGATATTAAAATGAGATAGTTACCTATATACAATAAACATAATAATTTGTAGTTATGTTTCCC
>JAGFPH010004752.1:23575-33814 GCA_018207615.1 Philaenus spumarius
ATCACTATTTTTCAAAAACTACCAAACGGGTGGAATTAAATTTAGTATGTAGCTTTCTCTAGGACCATACGTGATCAATAAGAAGTGGTTTCAAAAAATTAGAATTTTTAGGAGGGTTTGTGGGGTCAAAATTACTAAATCGCTATTTCTCAAAAACTACAGAACGGATAGGAATGAAATTTGGTATGTAGCTTTCTCTAGGGCCGAAGGTGCTCGCTAAGAAAGGGTTTCAAAAACTTCGTATTTTGGGGGGGGGGGAGGTTTGGGGGTGTCAAAGTTTCTAAAAATTTCCATATTTAACTATAATTTGTCTCTCCGTGCGAAGCCGGGTCAGGCCAGCTAGTATATGTATATATTTGTAAATCAAGCAAAAGCGAAGCATTGCCTGGACACACTAGTAAACAATAAAATAAGAAATACTAATTGAATACGGGTGTTTAAAATACATTCACGTTAGGTTTGTTATGGATTCTATTATAGTAAAATTAACACGATTTATCAGCGATGAAAATCCAACTTCTACGATTTACTAAGTACAAATTGTAAATTTAATATTAATAACTGAGATTTTAATCTGTAGAATTTGAACATGTGTGATTTAATTTGTGTTATTATAAATAAGATTATGTTAAGTACATTATTTATTTCACACATTTTCTGTTTCAATACATTTTATATTAAATTATATTTGATGTAATTATCGTTCTTGCACCAGCGTTCACATTACTCACGGCACAGCACTGTTTACAAGGAAAATATTGACATTCGTACCATGTAACCAGCATTGTGCTAATATGTGTACTGTTCTGTACACAAATATATTTCACATAAAAGTGATCGTTCTGCCACTAAATGATGGAGAGGGTCACTAGTCTTTAGTATCGTAACAAATGATGCGTTAGAATCATTAAGTTATAGTTAACAATAAGTTAATTAAGTAATCACTACTGTTATTTTTTTAATTTCTGTATATTGAATTTTTTTCTAATACAGTCATGATTTTTGAAAATTTCGATTTCGAACAAATTTGCTCCAGACATGTCAATTAGGCCTGTATAGATGCATGAAATAGGGTTTTCAAAATTTTTGAGAAACAACCCCCTTTTTGGCCAACCCCCCCCCCCCCCAAAAAAACGGCTATAACGATTTTGAAAAATGTTTTTTATTTGTAGAAGTTAATGTACTCTACCATATGCAAAAATTCTAAAAATTCTCGTTTAGGTAATAAGAATAATAACTGATTTTTTAGAGTTTTTTTGGCCGAAAAGTGGGTTGTTTTTCAAAAATCTATTTTCAAAACCTTTTTTCGTGCACCAATACTGGCCTAATTGACGTTTTTAGTACAAATTTTGTCGAAATTGATTAAATAGTTTCCTCTTTAGATAATAATCGTAATATTTATTACTTACTCTCCTACTTTAATGCACTATGCCCTCTCCTACTTTAATACAATTATGAAGTCACGGTTGGGGTTACATACGGGGGTTGGCGTGCGAACTACTCCCAATATGCGGGTTGGCGTGCGAAGCATTGTGGGTTCAATGCATTGTGTATTGAAAATATTCCAAATACGGTTGTTGGCGTGCGAAGCACGCAATGCACTGTGTATTGAAAAAGCTCCCAATATGGGAGTTGGCGTGCAATGTACTGTGCGTTATCCGCTTATTATAGTGTTCAGTGTCAACCTCACATGTGGGTGTTAATAATTTAAATATGTTTGTGAGAAAGTATGTGCCAGTTTCTGGTACCGTTTATTTTGTTTAAGAACGTTGTTATTAAATTTAACCCTACTCACGCCCACAAATACGAACAATCAATTGTAAATCGATGCCTGTTATGTTGGCACGACCTGACGTATTTAGTTTGAACTTGATTTACAAAAACACACACACAAAGAGCTTTCCGCTAAAGGGTTTACTATTTTCTATCCTAGAGAGTTCTGATCGCCCCAAGGGTCACTAGCAGCGCTGTCCCACTTGTGCTCCAATGGCAATTCGTTTGAAATACGTTTTGCTTTTAGTTTTTACTGCAACAGCTAGTGCAAGCTTATGTTTCTCGTAATAGGGTTTGTCATTGTTTGTATGTGATTTTTGCTTTTATTTAAAAAAAACTCTTTTATCTTCAGAAATACCATTGTTTTACTAGTAAAGTTGAAAATAATGGAATTTTCATTCAGTTTAATAAATCTGTATACAAGAAGATGCAAGCTGTTCTACTCTCCGATTCGTTGCATCCATTTATACTCCCATAAATGGACTTTTTTATCTTTAACTTTACTATTATCGATTGTTTTAACAATTACACCATTAGATAGGGAATCAAAGGGCCACAAAGAAGGAATTTTGAAAAACAAAATTTAATGTATGGTTTTTGAGTAATTTGGGTTTGATATTTAAACAGCCGCAATTTTGAATCACATGATTGGATATAATAGCTTATTTTTCTCGAGATAGATCATTGTTAGGTTATCGCATGCTAAGTTTGAACTAAATCAGTCAAAAATATCTCTAGATATGAATTATTTTCTAAAACAAAACAAATGGCGGATATCTGGAAGCCGACGCGTTTAAGAGCATATGTTTAAATGAACTTTTTTTCTTACTTTTAGAAACATTGCCGTGTAGTTCTGAATCACCATGTATATAAATATCTTTAAAACCTGTTCTGGGGACCAAGATCGGTGCTCACTGACAACTCCCGACCTTAGGTCTCACCATAAGAGTCACTGCAATAGCTCATCTCTCCTGTGGAAATTCGATACTAACTGTAGTGACGTCATTACTCTAACTTCTTTGTAAGCGTGGTTTTTCCGGGTGTGCAGCCATCATTTGGTAATCAACCATCGCAGACCAATCGGGGTTATATGTTGTGGTATACATCCATCATCCATGAAGTTGGTTTCGGTTTAGAGCAACTGTGGTTGGGTTTGGAGATAAGGGTGTCAAAAGTTCACCAATAATTTTTTCTTACGGGAAGTCGGTAAAACAGCTGGGAATCGAGTGCCAAAGTGGCCAAGATTATTTAGAATGTTCATTAGTATTCTAGAAATTTCAAGAATGTTCTACGATATTTAACAACGTGGTAGAAAAACGTTCCAGAATGTGTTAGAAACTTACAGAATGTTATACAATATTTAACAATGTGCTACATTAAACGTTACTAATGTTACAGAATTCCATAGAATGTTGTAGAATGCTTCAGAATTTTCTAGAAGCTTTCAGAATGTTCAACAATATTTAACAACGTATTAGATAAAATATTCCAGATGGTTCAAGAATGTTGTAGTATGCTTCAAAATGTTCCAGAGGCTTCTAGAATGTTCTACAATATTTAGCAATGTACTAGATAAAATGTTCAAGAATGTTGGAAAAAAAATTTGAGAATGTTCCAGAAGCTTCCAGAATGTTTTACAATATTTAACAACGTAGTAGATAAAATATTACAGAGGGTTCAAGGATGTTGGAGAATGCTTCAAAATGTTCCAGAAGCTTCTAGAATGTTCTAAAATATTTAGCAATGTACTAGATAAAATGTTCAAGAATGTTGGAGAACTTTGAGAAGGTTCCAGAAGCTTCCAGAATGTTCTACAATATTTAACAATGTACTAGATAAAATGGTCAAGAATGTTGAGAGGTTGTGGAATGTTCTATAATGTTATAAAATCTTCTAGAATGCTCTGGAATGTTCCAGACATTTCTGGTCCAACGAAGCGACATCAAGTTCCGGAGCGTCCGAGAACGTTCTACAATATTCCAGAAATAAACATAGATACCTAAAAGTTTGGTACAAATTACTGTACTTTTAAGTTACATGTAGGAGAGGGGAAACATTATTCGAGTATTTGCTTCTAATGGGTAAAATATTGTTCGAAGAAAATACTCATGGACGCTTAGGTGTGAAATGCTTCTCCAACAAACTGTCACACAGCTGATCAGGTATGTAAGCTTAGATAGGAAACATAGATTGATTTTGAAAAAAACTCGCTATATTTGTTTAGACCAGTGCACTTTCAATATTTAAACATTAATTCTTCAAATTTATGTATTCATATCTGCGATAGAGGTCGCTGGTACCTTCTATAAACAAAATAATAATAAAAATACTATAACACCTAACAACAGTAAAAAAGTATCAACTAATAAAAAATATACAGTTACATCATATGGAACTAAATGCCTCATCAACAAAACATTCAATTACATATTTAGAAGTGAAATAGATCATTGAGGAAAAAACCCAAATAATTACGTTTGCCAGAAATTGCCTCAGTGTATTATTTATATGGACGTTTACAAGCTGTATATGCAAATGTAATTTATACGGGTACTTTAGTGTAGAGGTAATACGGCTCTTAGTGCTCATAAAAACATTTTCTACATCTGGGACTTATGTCTGTGTGTTTTTAAGATACGATGTATGATTGCTTATAAAACCAAGAGCTATACTGCTTAAAAAACATGATTTTGTTTTTAAAATTATATTTATGTTGTTTTTTAAATGGATGGCTTAATTGGATCAAAGTACAAATAAGAAATAGTTTATTTTGTATAAGTAGTCTATACTAATACTATAAAGAGCAAAATTTTGTTTGTTTGTATGTAAATTTTCTTCAATCTCTGGAACTACTGAACCAATTGAAAAAAATAGTATTATTAATAAAAAACTACACTATCTCCCTGAGTAACATAGGCTATAATTCATTTTGATAAAAACCTGTTTTATTTCAATGTATGTAACTTTATTCGGAAAAAATCTAATACATTTAATACATTTATTACCATAGCAACAAATTGAAAAAATAACAGATAAAACAGTTGTTTGCTCAAATATTTCCATTAATAGCTAAAAGTAGTAAACGGTAAATGTAAATCATCACATGTATTTACATTTATTACCACAGTAACCAATTGTACCACTTTACGTTGAATAAAGTATGGAAGCTACCGAGCCCTAACAGAGGTTTAACTGAGAAAGTTTTACATGCCAGAACTCAAACGGCTATAATATAAACTTACCTTTTTGCTTTCTGAAAAATTAAGAACACTTACAAACAAGAACACGCAAATCAACAAGGAACTTTGCATACACAAACTATCTGCTATAGGTTAACATATATAAATAACAAAACTTTAAATTCACTGAATAACAAAATCTCAATTGCCACTATTTAATAAATAGTCGTTGGACTAATAATTCATACATCAGACTAATAGAGACATCTTACAATTAACAATTTACATTTATGAAATATCACTATTCAGTTTATGTTTATTTATTTAATTTATATTTTTTGGTGCACCTTGTAAATGAGTCAGAATTGGTTGACTTGTATTAAAATATTAAATTTAGAAGTTATGTAATGAAAGAAAATTTACTTAATTTGACTAAGAAAAGAATTTCTAAATATGTCTCTGGGAGACAGAAAAGCCGAAAGTTTATTGCATGCTACGCAACTCCAAAAAAATATTTTTGGTTAACCTTTTTTTATAAGTTTGTATACCTTAACCTAGATTCATGTATACATATTGGACAAAAACATGAGCATCCTGAGAGGATGGCAACTGGGTCTAATTGTATTAAACATTTAACCCTTTTTTTATAAATAAATTAAATATCTCGTAAACCAATTAATATTTTAAAATTAAATTTCAATAATAACAAAAGGGTTATTTTATGAAAGTTTCAAGGGTCTAGGTTCTTTTATCAAAGAATGAAAAATGCTTGAAATGTTTGAAAATTAATCAGTTTTTTGCAATAATTACAAAACGCTATTAACCAATTTTAACTTACGAGATCTCAAATTAGTATACAAAATTTCAAATGCCCATTGGCAATAGTCTTCCAACCATTTAAAGAAAACCGATTTTTTCCGATTTTCGCACATTAAAAAATATTCTGGATGTTCAATAGTGGATCTAGAAAAATGCTATTTACTTTATGCATAAATACATCCTTTTTCCCCATGGCATTCTGAAACGAATTACAATAAATTAAAGAAAAAATTCTTATAATTCTACTGGACTAAAGTGCGTGTGTCAGGGCAAGATGCTGAGATGCAAACACATTCTACTAATATATTTCATACACGCAGGCAGCTATTTACCGCATTCGTTGGTAGAACAATTTCCCAAATATTAGTAGAAACCCTAAAACATAAATATAATCTTATTTTATATATTCGCTCAACTCACGTCAGCGGTTCAGCTGCGTGACAGGATTATTATAAACCGTAAATACATCGTTCATGATATATAACTGAAAGAAATTTGTTGACCCAATTTTACGTTCCAAGAAGATAGACATATAATATACTAACCTCGCCTACCCCTAATTAAGTTGAAACAGGGCAAGTGTATAAAACCAGGTCAAGCATTCGCAATCACAGTAATGTGTTTAGAAGAACTCCATTACAAAGGGGGTGGGGGTTTGATTTATAGGTATTATTTCATGATTGAGTTATCACTAGTGTTAAAAACTAAGTGATGAGTTTAAAATAAAAATAACTATATTATTCAGAGAGTAAACGAGATGAAAACAGAGAGAGAACTACAAAGACAAAGGATTGATAGAATGGGAAAGAGTGAGACGGAAAGCGAAAAGGCTGCGAGTAAAGAAGATTATACAAGCTGCAAGAAGAATAGACTAGTAGTTCAGTGAACAGTAGACCTCACTCGTTGAAATAACAAATGTGGTTTTGAGCTTAGGTTAAAAATAGTGCGCCAGAAAGGAGGTAGGCAGAAGGTTCTTCCAGTGAAACATTATTTTGCAATTCCCGCGATTCTGGAGTTTCTAGTTCTCGTTTTCTTTTCTTGAGCTTTAATTGCTAAAGATTTTCTTTTTAAGGGGCATTGTGTTTTATTTTGGTTAATAATGCGTAAGGTAGCTACAAATATCGCATTATTGAGGGAAAACATAGAATTAAATATTTACAAACTTAAATAACTAAAACTTAACAATGTATTTACAGTTCCATATAATATTCCAATATTATAAATAATGGAAACAAACGATGTTAAAGCGTCGTGATAGTGATCTCAACCCATGTAACAACACTTCTCACGCTGTCCAACGGTCATTTTTTGCATGTCCTTTATCGAGGCTAGGTTTCATTTATTTCATCTCATTTTGTAATTCAAATAAAGCTAAGTCAAATACTTTTATGAAGTATTAATTTACAAGTATACAGTTCAATTCTTTGATTTATTCTCTACACTTTCTTATAGTAATATGTAATTTTTGGGCAAAGGATATATTCCTTAAATACTATTCAAAATAGGCCTAATTTTGTTAGCAGTCTTGTAGTAGGAACATAAAAACTGACGTTTTCAAAATAAGGAATTTAAAATTGATACATTTTTTTATACAGTTCTGTTTAGAACTGAATTATGAAACTTTTTTACATTTATGAAAAAAATTACAAAAAAATGTTTACTACTTTTTATGTAGGCCTAAATTTGAACTTTTTCTCTTCGTTACTGAACATCCTTGTTTCTTGAGCTAATAACTTTGTTAATTTTACTTCAATAATTTTTTACTGGCATATATGAATTCTTTGAACCTATATCTACAAAAAAGCTGTGGAACACTTTTGAATTGTTTTAGAGTAAACGTATAATAAAAACATGGTTAAAATACAAAAACTTGGACGATTTTAAACAAATTTGAAGTTTACGGCCATTTTGTGAGCTTACTATTAGAGATACGGAAAAAATCTAGAATATAATTTTGTTGAAAATCAAATTTGCTATTCGCAAAATAAAATTATTTTTTAAATTCGACTTACGGTTAAGCCACAAACTGGCTTTGGAAAAAAGCTTACATTTAGAGAAACTGTCAGGCCACCATTTTTATTTCATTTAAAGGGTTAAAAATGAAAAATGGAAAAAACCGTATATATACAGAGCTTGGCCTAGGAATAAGGAACATTCTTGCAAAATATCAAAATCGGTCTAGGCGTTTGGCCGTTATCGTGAGACAGACAGACACACAGACGAAATGCCGAACGGTCGAGCTAATATGGAGACCTCGCTTCGCTTGGTCAATTAAAGCCGAGTGGATGAAACTAGCGTCTACCCTAGTAGCAACTACTAGGTAGTTTTAGCATAAACTGAAATCGATGTAATTAAACAGACGCTAAAACTAGGTAGGTAGTCCGTAGTGAAATTCTGTAGATTGAAATACCACTAGTTGCAACTAGAGTTAGCAGTAACTTCTTTTGGTGAGTCATCACGCTGCCTCTCCACCTTCCTTTGTCTGTATTGCATTGACCTTATTACCACGTGGTACCTTCACTTCTATAGTTGTCAGACGGTATTTATACACTTTTTATTCTGCCAATTTGTTTTATTTTTGTTATTAAGACTAGTAGTGAATCTTCTGATGATGACTTTGAGAAAAGGAAATTCACTGACAGAGCTTTGTTTGTTAAGCTACTTTCGGAAAACAAAGTGTTGTTCCAGAAATCTTGAGTTTCAAAGTTATAGAAGAAAAAAACACTCTTGGGATCAAGTAGCTACTGATTACAGTCAATCAATTGAATTAAATCCTTCAAAACATGAAAAATCATCACGTGAAAACAAAAAATGACACCAAAACTACCAGAAATAAACAAATTAAGTTTGAAGAGTTTGAGTAGCAGTTGTTGTTACTTCTGGGGCTTGAAGAAAATCCACTCACTGTTGTCAGTTCTACTCCAAAGTCTTCAGCTACACCGCTCTGGAACCCTGGGTCAGCAACGTAAAGCAAGAATATTTCCATCAGCATTCTCGGGATTATTGCTTTTCCCCTTGTTTCGTTAATTTCCGGCAAAAATTCATTTCCGGCTATAAGATAGTATAAAAGTACAAACTAATCTCCTATATTTATTTTTTTAGAAAAATCCAAAAAGTGTTTAATTCTGGGTGGAAAAATCTAACCAAATTCACTTCCGGTCGAAAACATGCTTCCGGTTGATGATTTTTTCGGCTAACGAACTCGTCCTAGATGCTTAGAAAACCGACTAGTGTACCAATTTTAACCAAACCAGACGAAAATTTGGCCGTTACAGTGCGAATATATATAAGCATATATATACATAATTTGAAATTACACCACAAAAGGTGTTCTGCGGACTATGATCGGAGGTCATTTACTACTCTAGACCTTAGGTCTCGCATAAGAATCAATTAAATAACACGTTTTTCCTATGGAAATACTCTAATAAAAGGAAGGATGATACAAATTGAATATATAAAATATATAAAGAAATAAAAAAGCAGTTCTTTTGACAATAATATTGCAAGATAACCCCATATATCTACTACTGAACACAAATATTAATTAAAATCAGTTATCTTTGGATTAGCTGTTACGCTCTGTATACAAATGAATAAAATTAAGATTTCAATGCATTTAGCTTTAACTAATATTGTTACAGGACATTAAACAGACTTAACTGTAGAAGGGACAACTCTGTTGTTACAGCTAACCCAATTTACAAGCAAACACTGTAATTAAAACACGGTTAGATTTATTGTGTTTCTATAAGTTCCAGTTAATCCAGAAACCAAGCTGCATTCAAAACACGACTCCATTTAAACTAAAGAATGAGTAAACGGACAATAGTTTACAGAGTTTCTATTTCTGCATTCAGGAGAAACTTTATAGGGTTTGTTTTACTATGTCTTTGATTGAAACAAACAAACCATTAATACATCGAATTAAAAAATAAATACAATTAATTTACCCCTATGAGTACATGTAATTTTTCAAAGCGGTCTAGTACGACTTCCAAAATTTTTAATTCAGCTCGTCTGTAACATATTAATAAAAGCAAAGTATGTTTAAGAAAATATAGAAGATTCCTGCGAACATAACCCAGAGGTCGTCGATCAAAACCACGCTCTCTACCATTAAAATGTTACAGTGGAGATGAATTAAAAATTTTGGAAGTCATACTAGGGCAATTTTAGACTGTACATGTGTTAATATTAGAAAATTATACTTATTTTCTTACCTTTTCAGTGAACAAAAGAAGTTTCAGAACAACCGTTACGCACTAAGAACGGACCGCAATGCACGTGCGAGTGTTTTTATCCATAAGACTATATTTATATCTTTGTTCAAACGTGCTGTGTACATGTATAGTGTTTGTGTTCGTAAATTGTGATTAACAATTTAATGTTGTTCTGACGCGCATTAAATTAAATGCAAAAAATTTTAATAATATAATCGGTTCGACAATGCCTGAAAAATAGGCGA